>LPNX010535206.1:164059-263071 GCA_001517045.1 Pseudotsuga menziesii | reverse complement strand
AACTGGATAACTAACAAGTGGTTAGAGACGTTGCACAGAAGCGTTTTATAGTTAGGACTTTCTTGCAAAAAAACTGTCATTCTCCAAAGATTGAAGGCTTCGCTGTATTGATTCTGTCACATTCTTCAAGTGGTTAGAGTTAAACAGAAGGGTTTTATAGTTAGGACTTTCTTGCAAAAAAACTGTCATTCTCCAAAGATTGAAGGCTTGGCTGTATTGATTCTGTCACATTCTTCCCTTTGATTGAAGAGCATTCGATACGAGAAGTCTTCTAGGAAATTTTGGGCCAATTGCTTAGCAACAAGGTTCTCTTTCTTTTCATAATCTCAGGTTTGTGGTAGAAGGATTGTCAAAGTGTTTTTTCCACCCATCAATTTATTATGAAGGTATCTACACAAAACTCTAACTCATACTTCTAGTAACTAGAAGTGGATTTGGTAGAAGCATGCCCTGTTTTGCTAAAATGTAATTCATAGGAGTATTTTTTTTTTGCATAGATATGGCTAGATGATGGGAAACACAAAGGGACTAGGTAATTCTATGTATATGTTTTTTAAAGGAAGCCTAGTCATATATCATAGGAAGTTTGGTAATTTCACAATATTTAAAAAAAATAAAAAATACCAAACCGTCGCTTAAGCGACGCCTGTAGGTGTCGGTTAAGCGACGTTTTTTTGTTTTAAAAAATACAATACCATCACTTAAGCGACGCCTAAAGATGTCGGTTAAGCGACGCCTGTGTCCGGGAGGTGTCGGTTAAGCGACGCCGATAGGTGTAAATGTTTTTAAAAAAATTTCGTCACCGTCGCTTTGTAAGTGTCGGATAACTGACGCGTTACATTTAACCGACGGTAAACTGATCTGTCGCTTAACTGACGGATTGGAAAGATGTCGGATAACTGACGACACTCCACCGACGCAAAAAAAAACCAGTAGTGTCGTACATGCGAGAGATAAGTGACGGAAATCCGACAATACGGCCGTCGGATTTTTGGTCGAAATGTAGTAGTGACCGTCCCAGATGGGATACCTTTAGTGGGTAGCTACACTTTGTGTGATAACAGGAGCCAAATAGGTAGGCTCTACAATCTTTCTTGTTGATTTGCTTTGTGTTTGAAAGTTTTCGAACTTTGATTTCTATATTCAATCATGATTCATGAATGCTTGGAATATAAATTCTAGACTCTATACAATAGAATGTACATTGTAGATGTTCCTCTCCTACTCTTTCTCATGCTTCCTCATTCTATTGCAGGCAACATGCTAAATCTCTCATTCCATCAACCACGATGATGGGTTTATGGTTTATTTTGTTGGTTCCATTTGTTATTTTGATGATGGTGATTGGAAATCGGAGGAGGAATGAGGGAGAGGATGAAGAAGTGGGAAGTGGCACATAACATGGAGAGGAGGAGGAGGAGGAAGAGGGGGAGGAAGAGGAGGAGAAAAACCGAAAAAAACCAAAACGGACCCCACACCCTTTTGGAAATATGTCACAAGGAAGGGAGGAGATAGAGGAGGTGGAACCACCAAATTTGGTTTCCCTCATTGTAAAAAGACATACATAGGTTCATATACCCATGTGAGAAGACATCTATATGGGCACATGCCATGTGATTAAAGAAAAACTATAGGAGTTTGGGTTTTCCCACATGTGGTATCAACACAAAGAGCCATCAGAAGGAAGAATTTGAAGCACAAAACATAACAAAACGATCATTGGATGACCATGACCTTTCATGCTCACCAAGAATTGGAGGCCCATCCATCCAAGGAAGTGGATTCTCTCCCATGCAGTCACGTGGCAAGACAATATAAAATTTCCTTGACCAAGGTGGTAGGGATGACATGGATTCAAAAGTGTTTTGGTTTCTCTATGCATGTGGCATACCATTCAATGTCCTTCGCTCACCCTATTGGCATGAAATGGTAGAGGCCATCCACACTTCCCCAACAGAATACAAGACCCCCGGGTATGACAAATCTAGAACTGTGGGGCTTGACAAGGAAAAATCCAAGATCCAAAATGCTTTGGGGAAATTCACAAATGCTTGGAATGAGTATGGGGTATCAATTGTATCAGATGGTTGGACAAATGTGAAAGGCAGGCCATTGATTAATGTTTCTTGGTGTCTCTGCTACTGGTGTAGTCTTCCTTTTGGCACATGACTGCTTACATAAATTGAAGACTGATATGAACATCGCAGAACTCCTACTCAAAAGCATTGAAGCTATTGGTCCATACAATATCATCCAAGTCATAATAGATAATGCTGCTAATTGTAAGGTAGCGGGAGCAATCATTGAAGATAAATACCCTAATATATTTTGGTCTGGGAGTTTGGGTCACACATTGAATCTTTTGATGCATGCCATTTTTAAGTAGAAGGAAAATGAATACAAATGGATTGGTGAACTGAACAAAAAGGGCAAGCACATGGCAAGATTTATTACCAACCATAGCAATGTCCATGGCATTTTCTGCACTCACTCAATGTTAGAGCTATTAAAGATAGCAAAGACTAGATTTGCTAGCTATTACCTCACCTTCATGTTTCTTTTGAAGGTAAGAGAGGCATTGGCTAGCATGGTATCAAGTGAATCATGGAAAGTCTTGAAAGATAGGGCTACATCCACATCTGAAAGGATTGATTTTTAGGATGTGGAAGACACTGTTCTTGATGGTCAATTTTGGGTAAGTGTCAAGTTTGTTTTGTAGTTCACAAAGCCCATTTATCACATGATTCGGCTTGCAAATATAGATACTGCGGTAATTGGGGAGGTTTATGAGCAGACGGATAGCATGTTGGGCCAAATTAAAGACATTGTTGAATCAAAGGATCCCATCCTGCATGACCATATTCACACAGATGTGGTCAAAAGGTGGGAACATATCAACGTTCCACTGCATGCCTTACCATATGTATTAACACCAAAATATTATTCTCCATCTTGGTTGGCTAGACCAACACTTGGGGATGGGGTCAAGAGAAATTCCCAATCATATCTAGAGGTACAAGTTGGGTACATGGTTTCTATAGACAAGTTGGTCCCTGATGAAGAGGAATGTGCCTTATTGTGTAGTGAATTAAGCAAATACCTAAGTGATATTGGTCTGTTTGGTACTTTGCATGCTAGAAAAGATCAAGATAGGGTTCCTTCTATTGAATGGTGGAACATGCATGGCTCATCATGCTCACACTTGCATAAATTGGCAAACAAAGTGCTTTCACAGGTGGTAAACAATTCCTCTATAGAAAGGCGTTGGAGCATCTATAGCTTCATCCATTAAGTGAAAAGAAATCGATTAAATGAAAATTGGGCAGAAATCTTGGTTTATGTACATTACAACTTGAGGTTGTTGACTTATTACTGAGAGCAGGCCAAAACTGATAGATCATATGTCACTTGGAACAAAAATTTGGAGGAGCATAACTTGGTGGATGGAGCCATAGCTTTAGAGCGCTTGGAGGATGAGCTTTTGGGTGATGAATATGACCATGTAGCGACAACAACAACAACAATGCGACTGCCATCTTCTACCTTGTTTCCAGATGCACCATCTTTTCCTAGAGGTTCAACTTCATGACCCCCATCTGCATCAGCGAGGGGGGTCATGCAACACCAAGTTTTAGACGTTTCTCAAGTTGCTCAACATTTGTGGCTTCTGGGGATGATAATCCCACTCCCTTTGTTCATAGACCAAGGGAAAATAAATTAGATTTTCCTGTGGCAAGATGAAACATCCATAAAATATACTTTTCTTGTCTTTTTTTATTTACATTACTTTCAAGTTTTTACACTGTTGAGTCATTGACTCTTTTATATTTATTATGGTATATTTTGTGAACATTACATGACAATTCAAGTTTGAAGTTTGAAGTTGAATGTACCTTTGAAGTTCACTATTTGCAACTTTGAATTGTTGAAACTTGAGTCATTAACTAGTTACTGCATAAAAGAATTTTATTATAACTCTTTGGTAATGAATATGATGCTTTGTGAATTTTAGTAACTCTCATGGACCTATAACCTTACTCCTTTGTGAATAGTTATAATTTTTTGTCATCACTAAAATATATAACCTTACTCCTACTCAACAGACTACCCAGCTTAGTAAGTGCACATTCTTGCCTTATCCTGAGTTAGAGTGCTTTATAGCCGCTTTTAAGGAAAAAAGGTGAAAGCTAGTCACATGGCAATTGCCTTATTTTTTTGCACAACTCATCCTCCATTTTTTTTCTCTCTTGAAAGCATGATTATATTGACTTTCCATCACTTATTAGCTCATACACCTCATTCATCCAATTCGTGACCTCCTTGATTGGTTTGGAAAGTGTTTTATGCACCTAGGGGGGATTTTTGACTTTTAGTAAGCCTGCTTTTGTGAGGATTCAAATTGCCTCCTTAGGAATTCGAATATCTAATGAAATATATACTTGGACAACCTATTATTTGATAAGGTTGGTTGATGTAAACTTATTCAATGTAAGTTTGTGTTACACACTAGTTTCAGTGTCCAATTTGAGTGGATCTATGCATATTTTTCAGGCAATTTTTGTGAGTTCAATTGATCTAATCTCGGGCTTAATTTCCACATGGTATTAGAGCCTATTTATCTCAATTGTACTCCTCTCTTCTTACTTTTGCAGGATCGACATTACTCTCCCAGGGAGCACATCCAGTCTGTTCAGGGTGTAGTTGCTAAAGAAATGGATTAGTCTCACAATATCATCTTGACTACATTCAACTACTTCGAATGGAAGGCACAGATGGAGATTCTTATGAGGAGCAAGGGCCTCTTCAGAGTGACCATGGAAACTGAGGCTGAACCCAATGCAACAACAGAGAATATTAAGTGACACAACAGGAGGGATGAGGCTTATGGTCTGTTGTGTCTCAGCATTTCTAGAGACCTTCTTTTCCATCTAGATGGATTGAGATCACCAAATGAAGTATGGGAGAAACTCCAAACCTTATTTGGAAAGACAAATGAAATGAGGGGACATTCACTAAAGAATGAGCTTGTCTCACTGAGTCCAAGCAATTTCGAGTCCTTATGAGTCTACTTCTCCAAGTTCAAAGCTCTTGTTCTTCAGTTAAAGCAATGTGGTATTGAAACGAACGATGAGCAACTAGTCTTGGCCATACTTTTGAAGCTTGGCCTTGACTATTCTGTGTTTGTATCGACCTTCCATGCCACCAAGTTGACAATTCGAAACTGGAAGATGCCTTCACTTGCATAGTTCATGGAATATTTGACCCATGAGCAAGATAAGTTGGTCATGATGGCCACCATCAAACCTTTCAAAGATCAAGCTTTGGCTGTTGGAGATTCAAAGATGGATTCCAAAGGCAAGAAGAACTATAATCCAAAGAAGCCTCCTGATCAAAAGAAAGACAAATCCAAGTCTTGTGAGGAGTCCTCAAGCTCTAAGAATAATTCCCAGAAGAAGAAAGGTATAGGTGAAATGAGCAACTACACATATTGTGGTAAGGGCTATCATCCAGATAAATCTTGTATGAAGAAACAAATTGATATGTTGACTCAACTCCTTGGAAAACACAACATCTCTCTTCCTAAAGGCGCAAAGAAGGAGGGTGCATCAAATTTTGAAGACAAGGAGAGAGTCCATGGACTGGTAGCAAGTAATGTAAGATCATATTCCTTTATCATTGATTCTAGAGCTTTGAGACACATGGTTTCGGAAAGAAGGCATTCTCTTGTCTTGATGATTCGAATGGTCCTAAAATTGTCTTGGGAGATGATTCTGAAACTGAAAGTAAAGGGAAGGGTAGAATAGATCTTGACCATGGTTCCTTCAATAATGTTTTGTATGTCCGAGGTCTTGCTGCCAATATCTTATCAGCCTATCAGATGACCCACACCGGGTCTCCTAAGAAGGTTGTCTTCACTCCTAATGATGTTGAAATCACTGAAATTTCAAATGGTAGAGTCATAATAAAATGTTTTGTTGATCATAGCTCCAAAGTGTACAAGTTCTCACACTTCATGCCCTTCTCAAACCCCTATGCTATCCTCACTCATGCTAATGAAGCTAGCAAGCTATGACTTGAAAGATTTGGCCATTTACATTACAAGTACCTATCTGATTTGTGTGAAAAAGAAATTGTCATAGGATTTCACAAAATCAAGATTTCTAAAGGAGTCTATCAAGGACGCATCCTAGGGAAACACCCAGAGCATAAGTATGAAAGAGTCAGTGATGAGCAAACCTCTGCACCCCTTGAGCTTATTCACAGTGCTATAGTTGGTCCTTTTCCTCATATGTCAATGAGTCAAGCCAAATATGTGCTAACCTTCATTGATGACTTTTCCATATATTGTTGGGTCTTCTTCCTCAAGTACAAGTCAAAAGTTTTTGGCCTATTCAAAGGTTTTAAAGCCTTAGTTGAGAACTATCCTGGAAGAAATATCAAGGTCCTCAGATCTGAAATTGGTGGTGAATATGTCAAATTTGAATTTATACAATATTGGGAAGATGTAGGTATCTAGATGCAATGCTCTATTCCTTACACACCTCAGTGGAATGGTGTTGCTGAGAGGAAGAATAGATCTCTCAAGGAGATGGCCACCTACATGATGGAGTCTAAAGCTATTCCACCAAAGTATTGGGCTGAAGCAATCAACTGTGCATCATGGCGCCTCACAAATATCTTGATGGAATCACTCCTTTCGAAGCTTGGAGTGGACACAATCCTAATGTGTCCCACTTTAGGATTTTTGGCTCTAAAGCTTGGGATAAAATTCCATCAGAAAAGAGGAAGGATTTGGAACCCCAAAGTCAAGAATGCCTATTTGTTGGGTATTCAAAAGATTTTAAAGGGTATAAGCTTATTAACATGAGCACTCAAATATCTTTCATTGAAAGGAGTGTTTAATTTGAAGTAGAGGCTATACCAACAACATAATTTGGAGAGTCCTCTTCACCACCACCACCTCTGAGTGTAAGTGAAGTCTCTAATTAATTTTTTGATTCTGATATGTCTGATAATGAATATTTAATTGCATATCCTAACGCTCCTACAAGACCAAAGTGGGAAGCAAAAACTATTCAAGCAGCTGGGGAACTAGATGGGAATCCTAGTGATCCTAGAAGAACTAGATCTCAATTCGAGAGTTCCCTTTCTATCAAGGATCCATGATTTGCGGAGAAGTGTTATCTGATGGTTGAATCAGAGTCACAAACATATGAAGAAGCATCAAAATATCCAAGATGGAAAACAACCATGAAAGAGGAATACCGTTCTCTCCAATAGAATGAGACATGAGAACTAGTCAATCTTCCACCAGGAAGAAAGCTAGTCAAGTGAAAATGGGTATTCAAGAAAAAGTTTGGTGCTGATGGATCTCCTATGAAGTATAAGGAAAGGTTAGTGGCCAAGAGATTCTCCCAAGTCCAAGGAATTGACTATAATGAGAACTTTGCACCAGTGGCAAATATGGATTCTATAAGACTAGTTTTGGCCATTGCAGCTTCCAAGCAATGGGAGGTACATCACATGGATGAGAGTGCTTATTGTAGAGGAAACTATTCCTATGGATGGGGGTTAAGAGGCCATCAACATACTACGGTTGAAAGACAAATTCATATAGTTTTGCAAGTAAATGTAAACAAAATTTAGAGATAAGTAAGGTCCATACCTGACTCACTAAAGGCTGGTTAAAGCTTTCTCTTCAATCCTCCTCTTGCTCCTCTTGCTCCAAGAGACCTGCAAAACAAGTTTAACCTTCCTAAGGAAAAATAGACTATATGAAAGAAGATTATGTTCAGTAAAACATGAAACCATAATCTAATAAGCATCATCATATAATCAAAATAGAGATTCAACACACATTGAACAATGATTTGGGAAGAAGAAAGACATCACATATTTATTAAACAGGTGGAAGAAGTACAAAGTTCACCTTCTCCACTTGCTAGGCATCTCACAAAACCTTGATTTGGTTCTCCCACTTCTCTTCTCCAAGGAAATAAGCCTCCAAGCTCTACAACACAAGAAGATGACATCTAGGGAAAAGGTAGGGGGGATGAGGGTCCAAATTCCACTGGCATAATAATGCAAAGGTTCAAGTATGTCTCCTTGGATCCCTATTCCTCTCTTATATAGTTTTTTGAAGAGGTAGGGGCAAGGACAAAGTAGTTACAACCAAAGGAGTTAGTTGCATAACCACCAAAACTACCCAAAATTTGAGAAACATTCATTTTTTGACATGTACAAGACAAAGTCACAGGTTGCAGTGAGAACAGTCACGAATACAAAGCCGAAATCATAGGATGCAGTAACAAGAGTTGCAAATACAAGAGGAAATCATGGGTTCAACTGAATAAGAGTCACGAATATCACAAGGTAAATGCGGGTCAAACTTAGGACAAGTCATGAATACAAAAGTATAACTGCGGGTACCATGAAGGAAAAGTTGCGATTAGGTCAAAAATATCATTTTTAGGGTGCGTTTGGACATTTTCAGGCTTTGGTGTCTTTTAGAAAGTTTTTCCTTACTTAGATACCTTTCCAACGGTTCATAGAAGAGGTCAAACGAAGCTACATAATTTGAGATATGGCTCCTCCAATATAGGTGTATTTCAATGACTTTTAGTGACTTTCATGAAATGTCATCATGGAAGTGTCGACATGCGACGAAAACATGGGAAAGTGGTCACATGAAATGATGTGTCATTTTAGGCTATAACAGATGCCCTCTAATGTATGATGTTAGAGGGGAAGACGATAGCCGAAATACATTATAAAAATGAAACAACTAACTATGGAGTCAAAGCAATGGAGAAACCAAGATCATAGGCTCGAACAAAGGTACATGAAAGAGAGATAAATGTCAGACAAAACTGATCTCTGGGACATACATGTTCATATAGTCGATCATCATAAAGATATAGGAATATTCAACATGTGTAACTGATGTACTTATCATGGCTGCACAATATGCAAAAAGGTGCCATATCAAATCTAAAGGAGTCATGACCACAAATGAACATGGTGGATCTATGCTCAACAATTGATAATAACCATAAGAATACAAGGTGGATCTATGTTGGAGTAAAATTTCATATGAATGGCAATAAAAAAATGGAGATGCTAATGTGGACACAAGGTCTTCAATCCAAACCGCCCAAAGTTATGAATCCTAACCATGTGAATAAAGGAACTGAAGTCAAACATGGAGGAAACCGTTTGATTACCTGTCAGTGATGAGAATTGTTAACGAACGCGAGGGAAGCCATAATTAATGAAAATGGTCCCCAAAGGTACCTAGTACATTCTTAACAAGTGTGAATAAAGGGGATTGAAGTCGAACACTTGAATAATCCATCAAGTAGAAGACATTAAGGAATTCGCACTACCAAATAGTGAGTGAAATTTCCACTGATGACTGCAATCCCCAAGGTACTATCATAAAATCTAAATATCATTCCTAGAGCAATATGTGTTGACATTGATAGGAAGAGATTCGTTGGAAGGAAGGAATTAAAGAATCCTTCATCATCCAATAGAAGGTAAGTCAAAGACTAATTGGATCTAAAACTAATACAAAATTTTACGACAAGGACCGCTAAAGACATGATGCAATGAACTGATACCAAGGAATGAAAAAATACAAAAGGTTAAGGAAACTGCAGAATGGCTGACAAAGGTTTATCTTTGAACATTGAGCAAATCACAAAAGTGACTTAGGAAACTTTTGACACAAAGAGGTCAACGACAAAAATATGCAATGTAGGAGACATTAACAGATTCTCCATATAATTGGAAAAGGATCCAACTGGAGGAGTAAGAAACTCTGAATTAGGATAAGGTCAAAATACTAAAACCCAACTATTGATAGTCTCAAAACTGGCTCTTTGTTTAAGGAGATAATACTTGCTTCCAAGATGTAAAAAGCATGTGAATGACCTTCCCTTTCCCTCTTTCTTGTAAATGTTTAATGAGTCCAAGAAAAAAACTCGAGACCTTCTTCATTTTTGACAAGATCGAAGAAGAAACAAAAGAATGCTTGATAAAGCACTGATTCGTGGATTTTACGAACCCAAATTAATGAATTCTCGACGGTGTTTTCATAGTTTTGAGAGTCTAAAAATTCCAAAGAAGACTCTATGGGGGTGATTTTTTCTTAAAGTTAGTCTCCTAATTCTGAAAAAGTATAAAACAATTTAGAGGAGAACTCTCTTAGCCTAGGTGAACTAAGGTATTCCTTTTTGGTAGTTAGTCGGTAAGGTCCAAAAAATGGTTAAACTATCACCAGACTGACGCTCCTTCAAAAGCAAGAAGAAACAATTTAGTTTTAATGAGTGTGAAGGAAAGCAAGATCACTTGGAAGGTTCCATTTATTTACGAGAATGGTACATACAACAATAAACTCGATGCTTTGTACTTAGGGTTTAATGAGCATGACAATGACATAAATAATGCTCAAAATCTTTTTCATGTTTAGGTCTAGAGCACGAAAAAGAGAAAACTAAGCTCGATAGGTTTTCTTTTCCATAAGTTTAGTCCTCCAGGCCTGGAAAAGAGATAAATCTGTACCTGAAGATACTCTTCTAGATTCCGAAGAAAATAGAGTATGCCTTTTTCATAAGTAATCCACATGGCCGGAAAAAGGGGTAAACTTATAACGATATGAATGTTCCTTCACATCATTTAACGAGTTTGAAGGGACAAGTGAACTCGACGATCTAGTCACATTTAAGGAATCATTCCAAGGCTTGAAGATAACTCCATATATTTTTCGTAAATTTTTAATGAGTTTAGAAAAGTCAACTCGAGGCCTCCTTACTGTTTTTAATAAACTTGAAGGAGAGCAGAAAGAATGCTCTAAATGCAATGGGACGAGTGTTAGAGGCAGGTAAAACTAGTTCCAAGCGCAAGGAAATGACTTAAGCATAGTGAAAGTAACATGAATGATACAAGGACACTCGAGGAACGTCTCCTCAAGGTAAAGGGTGTCAAGTTGTACTGGAAAAATGATACAAAGCTGGGCGGTAGTGAGAGCATGAATGAGGGCTTATATAAAGAGATAAAATCATGGAAGCCGACATCAGGTTCAGAAGCGTGTGCAGGGTGTAAGTAAATGCAGTTACAACTTGAACAACAAAGCGATGTCAGTTAACAGTTGTGAATCCAACTACAAATCCTGTCTACAATAAATAACAACATCATATTCATATCTAGAAGAAAAGATCCAATGTAGGTCACTTTGGCAGAAAGACATGCAACTTTGCTATCTTCTACATAAGGTGTAGTCAAGGAAGAATCAACTGAAGAAGAATCTATAGTGCCAAGGCCCAAGGGTTTATAATCAATAAGATCAACCTCAGAAGAAAAACAAAATTAAAAAAGGGATATAGAGTCTGCAGGAACAAACTTAGTATCATAGGAGTTGAAAAATGTAGAAGAAAAATCAAACTCATTAGGATCATTGACTTGCTGTTCAAAAGAAAAATATAAGGACTCAACATAGAAAGGTCGATCAAAGGAAATATCAGGCTTATTAAGCAAGTCAGGGTTAGAATTAGTCACAACTGAACCAACATCCAAAAGAAGGTTAGATTGTATTAAGGAATCTAGGAAGACTTCATAAGAAGAAAGTAGAACATCCGAGATATGACACATGTCTAAAATTTCAAATGGATCAACAAGGTGGAGAGAGGGCTTCATAGTCTGTATAGGAAAGATCAACTGGTCAACTGCTGGGACCGAGTCCTGAGAAGGAAAGCATGAATACATAGGCTTCTTCTCAGTAGGAGTTGAGAACAAGGGAAATGAGGCCACATAGCTCACCCGTGGCGGGATAGTGTCTATCGACACACTGGGAATCAATATAGGGAATTTTTTTTCTATTGTCGGGTGGGAAGGAGGATAAATAAAAGGTAGTTGATTAACAGTAACAATGCTTTCGTTACGAGTGGAGTACATCACACAAAAGAACGTAGACACCACAACTTGCATAGCATAAACGTAATCACGCTCAAGGAGCATATTAAAGTCCAAAGGGTCCTCGATAACCATGAAATCAACTAAGACAATCTTCTCACTCAAAGTAATAGGTATTTGAGTAAGTATTCCCATATCTTGACTAGACCTTCTATTAAAAGCCAACAACTGATCGCTAGTTGAAAAAATCCTGGGAGATCCCATGCCTCTCCAAGCTTGTGCGGATAAAATACTATCAGAGGCTCCTTCATCCACAATACAATGACCGATTGTGTAGCATTCAACTTGAACCTTTATCTGAAAAGGTGCAACTAACGGAAGGGGTGGCTTAGCTAGGCTATCCCAATCAAAGGAAGCAATCTGAGAGCTTGGTGGGGGTTCATTCGAAACAACGTCAATGCCCCCTTGTTCAGAAAGCTCTGAACTAACAGTGGGTAAAATGTGACTAGAAGACACTTCACTCTTTGAAAAAAAAATGGGATTGATCGAAGATGGAATCGATTCAACTGCTTCATGAAAGTCACTCTTCGAAGGGAGAGTGGGATTGACCAGAGATGGAACTTGTTCAATTACTCGGTAAAGATCACTCTCCGAAGGGAGAGTGGGGTAAACTAAAGACTGGGATGGTTCAACCACCAGATCAACCGAAGGTTGAGTAGGCTGTTGAGAAGCTTCAGAGTGTTCCATAACAGTATGGCCTTGAAACCAAACTCTTCGTACCTCTGCGATAGCAGGGCATTGGTGAGCAAGGTGGTCTCTCTCACAAAGCCTACAAGGGAACTTGAGCTTGAATTTTGAATGGTTGGTTTTCTCAATAGTGTTAAGATGAATAGAAGTGGCTATCTGTTTTCCTGCAACATGAACACCAAAGGCTGAGTGACTTCCCCAACATGATCATCAGAGGCTAAGTGACTAGGTCCAACATGAATTGTAAAGGCTGGAAGGATTCCACCAGCATGACCCATAGACGCTGAGTGGTTAGGATCAACATGCTTTGCATAGGTTGAGTGTGTACCCCCAACATGACTTGCAGAGGCTGGGTGGTTGGGTCTAACATGACCTATAGAGGTTGGATAGGTTCCCCCAGCATGACTTGCAAAGGTTGTGTGCTTAGGGTCAACTTGACTTGCAGAGGTTGAGGAAGGTTTTCCAAGATGACCTGCAAAGGTTGGGTGACTGGATACAACATAACCTGCAGAGGTTGGAAGGGTTCCACTAGCATGACTTGTAGAGGATGAGTGGTGAAGATCAACTTGAATTGTATAGGTTAAGTGCTTAGATCCAACATGACCTGTAGAGGTTGGATATTTTCCCCCAGCATGACCTCCAAAGGCTGGGTGGTGAGGTTCAATTTGACCTGCAGAGGTTGGATGGGTGCCCCCTTGCTTCTGATTCTTCTTCCTATTCTTCCTTATTTTATTCCCTTTAGACTGTCGGTTACTAGTATCATAAATTTCACCGCATGAAGCCGAAGGAGGGGCAGAAGCTGCTATAGGTGAAGGGGAGGGAGTGTTTTGATGCCCTTAATACAAGATGACTAAGCAAAAGAGAACTCGAAAAAAAAAAACATACTTCTCTTTATTTTCAAACAGAAACTTGAAAGCCACAAAAGAAAAAATTCTTTTATTTTTTCAAGAACAATGATATGTAGTGCATTTAAGACCAAAACCCTAATCTACATGCATACAAAACAACTATATGTTCGTTTTACTTTTTTCTTTTATAAATGCAAAAGAAAAAAAACCTACAAACTAATGGATACTTGTAAAGGAATAAAAGCCAATATCTTTGCCATGAAAAGACTAAGCAACAAGACTGACACAAGAAAGGGTCAATGTAGAAGGAGCAAGTCGACACAAGTCGACTTGAACAAAGACCGACTTAGTCAATCAGCCGACTAAGTCAATGGGCCGACTTAGTCGATCAGCCGACTAAGTCGGTCGGCCAACTAAACCAGAAGATTAAGTTAGCTAACTAAAATTCATGTCGGTTCACCGAACCGACAGGTAGTTATTTTGTAACTGTTTTATAAATTGTATATATTAGGATGTTGAGCCAAACGAGAACTCAGTTCAGTTCTCTGCCTTGTATGAAGTCATTGCATTAATATAATCTGTTTTCCTATATGTTTTTGTCTCCTGTCTCTGATCTATAGATATATATGTTTTAGTATGTATTATTGGTAACCTTATGTGATCTATGAGATTACAACATTGGTTCTGTTGTCGGTAGTACATGTCTGAAATATATGCTCACATATGATACCAGAGCAGGAGATTAAGGACTGGTGGAACCGTAAAATTGCGAACTACTTGCAAAATTATGCATGACGGAACAGATTAACAGTCGCTGAAGCCAAAGCAAGATTTTTCACAGAGACGCATGAAAAATTTGTCAAATCGGTGCCACAACTCTTGAAGCAGCTTCTGGATGAGAAAGCCGGACGCGACTAAAGAACAACAGTTGCTAGAAAAACTGATCCGAGGAGGCCGAAAAAATCTGTTAGAGTGGTTTCAGAAAATCGTCGACGACTTCTGTGAGGAGCAAGTAGTCGAAGACAGAACTTCTGTGGAAACTGTCAAAGAAAAATTTTACACAGATTTCACTGAACAATTTTTGTGTTCCCTACCGACCTTGCTGTTCAAATTTTTGATAGAGAATGGAGCAGGCCACATCGTTGAACCTCGTCCACTGCTGTGCGAACCGCCATCAAATACCAACTGGGAGGAAAAGCAGAGGAAGTGGGAGAAGTTCATTGCAGAAAGAGAGTGGGAATACTTTCTGAGCAAGTAAATCGAACTATCCGGGCTTTCTAAAAGCGTCGGGTAGGCTATGGGGGGGTAGCTGGTTATGTGTCAGAGGCAGAGTATAGTGGATCCTAGTCGCCCTAAACCGGATAACCGTCACCAGTAATGAAAGGTCGACCAAAGAGGACTTCAAGAAAATAGTATTGTACGAAAGTATGTCGGACATCCAGAAAAGAGAAAGGGACAAAAGACAACAGAGAAGGGAAGCAAGACATGAAAGAGCTGCAGGGCTGCACAGTGGACAGATCCCTAGGGAGAACGACCGCGAAGAGAATCCACCAGAGTCGGGTCATGACCGACAGGAAGAGGGCGTAGAGCAAGAGGTGTCCCCTAAGGAAGAAGAAGTGTGGATAGAGCAGCCATAAGCTCTCCAAATAACAGCTCCTAACGACAGAATAACCCTTTCCCCAACAAATCCGCGTACTAGAATACAAACTATTGTCGAAGATGACCTCCGACTACGAGCTAGTGATTTAAGTATATGGAGCCGACTAGGCGATGAAACATACACGGGTCGACACCTTATTATACGTCGACCGCTCGAAGGAAATTGGGTGACGTTTCAGGGGGCACCATCCCTCCGGAGTATCCACTTGCTCTTACCGACACATGAAGGAGCACCCCCCCACCAAATACAGCTTTAGAAGAAATCGAACAAGCAGAACTGCGAACACCAAGTTGCAGTGGACCATCAACAACCAAAGTCGACATTAACTGACTACACGTCGACGATGACTCGACGACCGACGGGAGCTCAAGATCCGTCGACCAAAATTCCGCAGGCTCGACTACATCAATAACCCCACCACTTTCACCACCATCCCCACCTCCACCTCCTCCAACTTCTGAGAGCAGTGAAAGTGATTCAGACATGGGTCATGGATCAACTCACATTCCTCTCTACGAGGGAGATGAAGACCCCAGATGACATTGGTTCATCTGCGAGTCGACCTGGGAAGAAAACCAGGTAACAGATGAAGACCGACAAATGTCACAGTTTGCTGGACCCTTAAGGAAAAGGGCCTTGACATGGTACATGACTTTTTAGAAAGGAAACCCAGAGCGACGAAAGCCGAGATCAAGGTGTAGTTTTTATCATTCTTCAAAACCCCAGATGCCAAGCACCTGGCCGCCAAAAAGCTCAAAACGACACAGCAAAAGCCAGGGGAGACAGTCTACGACTACGACAAACGCTGGAAGGACCTACTAAGCCAACTAGATTACATTATTGATGAACAATTACTAATTCAATGGTTCCTTGCAGGATTATCGCAGAAAGTACGTCGACATATAAGTCTGGAGACGTTCAAAACGTATGAAGACGCGCTAACAAAAGCTCTGTAGGTCGAGATGGATGAAGACATACCTGCCTATCCGACGGACCACAGATTAGAGGAATAACTCGAGAACGTGCAGAAGTATTTGAAGGAGCTAACCCTCAAGAATCAGGAAATCTGGTGTACCAACTACTTGACGGCCGGTCATTCGAAAGATAATTGTCGACAACAATATAGCCGACAAGATGTCCGCTTTGTACAAACCAAAGTATTTTGTGACATTTGCCAGGAACACGGAGATCATTCTACGAAAGATTGTCTGTTTAACATGAAAAATGGAAAAGATTCCTGGTGCACCATCTGTGAGACCAAGAGTCACAACACGGCCGACTGTCAGTTAAATATGAAGAACTGACAGAAATAGCAGGCGGTCTACCAAACGAATGCAGTAGCGCAAAACAACGAGCAAAACAATACAAACAACTAGAATGGACAAATATATGACGGCCGACGATATGAGCGCCGGTACGACAACCGACGTCAGGGTTATGGAGGAAGAGGTCGATTCCTTGGGAATCACAATATCCAAACGCGTCAACCCACCCAGTGCTTCACATGCTACAAAGAAGGTCACCGGTACGCCGATTGTCCGTACAAGGACAGAACTGATCTTAAATTCTGTACGCACTGTGGAGTAGGCGATCACTCCCTTGAGGATTGTCCTACTATGTTAGACAAAATCAATACGAAGAAAAATGTTAATGTCTTGTCTTGTGTACAAAAGCATGATGTACTAAATACTAAGAATTTACATATTGTTACTCAACAAGGCACAAAAACAGGGCCTGATAACCCCCAAATTAGCAAGATTAAAGATACAAATGTTTATCTTGACCCTATAAAGCAAACACACACATATCAAGAGGCAACCCACACATTTCACGACATTGCACAACAAGAAGACCTCCTTAGCAGTCGACCTAACACACTACAACAATTAATCTATCTCACTCAAACAGACAAATCCGTGGCTCAGTTCATTGATTTATTGCATCAAATCAAAAGTACTAACACCGAAAAACAAACTAAGAACATCTGCAGCCTAAACCAAAAAGACAAAAACGATGTCGACCCACTTGTCGACCTGGAAATGGAAGGTTACCACGTTCGAAAAGTAGTGCTCGACTTCGGGTCTTAGGTAAATATAATGATTTGGGATACATGGGAAAAGATGGGAAAACCTCGACTCTATGAGTCAGGTATTTACCTAAAAATCCCCGACCAAGGTCTCATTGAACCCATTGGGGTTTGGAAAAATGTTGACACGACCATCAAAGGTATTTTGACCAAGGTTGACTTTGAAATCATCGACCCAAAAGAAGGCTCTAGTTCCTTCCCAGCACTAGTCGGTCGACCTTGGGGACGGAAGATGAAAGCCTCCATATCCTTAGACAAAGAACGAATCAAGCTAAAAGGAAATGGTCACAAAGTCATTGTACCCATTAATCCCTCCCAAAGAGAACCTTGGACCGAACTGATTGATGAGGAAGTCGATGTCCGACAACTTTACCAGATCCACAACAATACGGACTACACAGAGCCTAACATCCATGGAGAAATTTATAACTCGGATGCTGAATTATATGACTGGGAGATAGAAAATTACGAAACACAAGAAAGAGGGTGCTGGACTATACAAAAAGTACAGAAAAAACCCACCCGACAGTGCTTCATAGTATCCATTATCCCCAAAATTTTTGAAAAGAAAGTACGGGAACGCCCTACATTACAACCAACCAACTTAAACACTACACAACTAGCCAGGTATAAGGAGAGGGAATCCCCAGTCATGCATATTGAACAAGCATCTAAAAATATTGGAGAACATGGTCGACTTCAAAGCTTAGTGGAAACGTTTACAAGTCAAGCAGTTAGATGGTGGGATACCCATCAGTCAAAACTTCAGACCTGGACAACTGCTTCAAATTTCTTTGTTGAACGGTTTGGTGGGAAGAAGTTAACCCAGCAAGCCCAGATCCCCACTTTTACCCAAGGAGAAAACCTAGAAGAACACATTAATACTTGTGAAAAGGAGTGGAGAAGACTTGGATATAAAGATGAGAGAACTTGTCCACATTTGTTCCCTTCAACCCTAGTCAACTTACCCAATAAATGGTATAAGATGGAGGAAGCTAGAGGTGAAACCTTCTTTTGGCAGGAACTCAAGGAAAATTTTATCAAAGACTTCCATTTCATACCTCAAATGAAAAACTGGTCGAGACAACACAGCAGATCAAACAATTTCTCCAACCGACTGAAGAACAACCCTACCAGACCAACCGACAGCTCAAGGACTGTAACAATATACAAACCGAATCCAGACCATAGATGACCCGTTTACACTTAGAAAATGAACACACAGAAGGCAAGAGCTTCAAATGGAAAACCGACCATTTTGAAACAACAAAACCTATCCATTCAATCCTAAAAGTTGAGACCACCGACAAACCAGATCTTGACAGAATGACTGCAGCCGACTTCCCTGCTACATTTTCACAGTTCACAGAAGGAAGTCGGCTGATTAATGAAGCTAAAGCACCAGAGTGGCTAGATGCAAAAGTGAAAACTAAAGAGGTTGACATTTCAAATGACGATCGACCAAAAATAGCCAAGATTGGTGACTACTGGAACGAACAACAGACCATCGAAATAGTAAACTTACTTAGAGAATTCCAAGATGTCTTTGCACGGGACTATAAAGACTTAAAAGGGTTAGTACAGGAAATGGGAGAAATGAAAATAGATACTAAACCTAATGTCTGACCTATCAAGAAAAGGCCTTATAAACTAGCTCACAAGTACAAGGAGATAGTTAAAAAGGAAATCGACAACATGTTAGCAGCAGGGATCATTTACCCTATCGACCAGTCTGAATGGGAAAATCCCATGGTCGTCCAGCCTAAGAAACATGACCCGACAAGGTTAAGAATTTGTGTCAACTTAAGGGAACTCAACAAAGTAACATTAACAGATCCATTCCCAACTCCCTATGCTGATGAAATATTGAATGAAGTTGCAGGCCACGAATGCTACTCATTCACAGATGGATTCTTAGGATACAACCAAGTACCCATAGCAAAAGAAGATCAAAAGAAGACAACATTTGTCTGTGAATTTGGTTCCTTTGCTTACAGAGTTATTCCTTTTGGGCTAAAGAATGCTCTTGTAGTGCTTTCTCGAATTGTTGTCAAGACTTTCCAAGAATACATATATAATACCATGGCAGTCTACTTCGACGACTGGACTATATACTCCACCTTAAAAGATCACTGCAAATGGCTCCGACTTATGCTGGAGAGATGTCGACAGATTCAACTCTCCCTAAACATTAAGAAATGTATCTTTATGACTCCCATAGGCATACTCTTGGGGCATATTGTCTGTAAAGATGGTATCAAGGTTGACTTTGCCAAAATTAAAATCATCATCGACCTGAAACCACCAATAAACCCTAAACAAGTAAGGGTGTTACTTGGCCATACAGGCTACTATAGAAAGTTCATAAAACACTATTCAGATATGACCTATCCTTTAGAAGAACTAAAGGAAGATCAAGAGTTTAAATGGACAGAAGAATGCCAAATCTCCTTCGACAAACTGAAAAGAAAATTGGTCGAAGCCTCCATACTCAAATTTCATGTGCATATTGATGCATCAGGAATCACAATTGGAGCCATCCTGACTGAACCAGGGGATGACGGGATGGATTACCCTATAGTTTACAACAGTAAAAGATTAAATAAGGCTGAAAGGAACTATTCGACCACTGAAAGAGAAGCCCTAGGTATGGTCTTTGCACTTCAGAAGTATCGACATTACCTCTTGGCCAACCCCTTCACATTTTACACCGATCATCAAGCCTTGAAATACCTCGTCAATAAACCCCTTCATCATGGGAGAATCTGTCGCTGACTACTTCTTTTTCAAGAATTTGAGTTTGAAGTCGTGGTCCGACCAGGAAAGTTAAATGTCGGGCCCGACCACCTATCCCGTATAGACACAGGAGAAGAACCGACCGGAGTCGACGAGGACTTGCCAGACACACATCTATTTCGCATAGAAGCAGTGCCAGCAGAACTCAAAGAAATAGCTCAGTTCTTAGAGACAGGTCAAGCCCCAGAAGGTATGAACACTAAGAAAAAACAAATCTTAGCTATGAAGGCTGCCCCTTACAGTCTCATCAATGGATTTCTATACAAAATGGGGTTAGACGAAATTCTCAGAAGGTGTGTTCTCGACCATGAATGAGACCAAATCATGCATGAAGCACACTATGGACCTACAGGAGGACATTTTCAAGTGGATACAATTGCAAGAAAAATCCAATAGTCGGGATTATGGTGGCCGACGATCCACAGAGATTGCAAAAACTTTGTTAGTTGATGTGACCATTGTCAACGACTTGGTTGACCTCTGCCGAGCACAGAGATGCCCTTGATATCTGTAAACCCTAGTCTCACCTTTGAAATCTGGGCTATAGAATTCATAGGACCATTTCCTATCCCAGCCAAATGATCAGGTGCATGATATATTATCACGACAGTCGAATATGTCACTAAATGGGCAGAAGATGAACTCGTCGATGCATGTTCAAGTGAGGTAGCCACTAAGTTCATCTACGAAAACATCATCACTAGATTCGGATGCCCACTCATATTGATCAGTGACTAAGGATCACACTTTATTAACAAAACCATCAAAAATTTGACCGACCAATTTCATATCGACCATCGACAGAGTATAACATACCACCCTCAGTCGAATGGCGCGATTGAAGATTTCAATAAAACATTGACAAAAGGGTTAACCAAAATATGTAGTACTAACAAAGACGATTGGGATGAGAAAATCCCTGTAGTTCTCTGGGCATATAGGACAGCCTATAAACGGTCGACTGATCAAACCCCCTTTCGACTAGTCTACGGGCAAGAAGCATTCGTACCCTTATATTTCCGACATCAGACAACTATTATTGCACAACTGTTACATGTCGATGTCGAACACGCAAGAAAAGACCGACTATTTCAACTTAGCAAGCTAGAAGAACATAGACTCATGGCTATACAACACCAAGAAATTCACAAGCAACAGCAGAAAGCATGGCACGACCGCAACATAAAAAACAAAAACCTGTTGGTTGGAGACTTTGCATTACTCTATAATAGTCGAGTCAAAGGAAAACCCAAGAAACTCTACACGGAATGGATGGGCCCTTACCTTGTCGAAGAGATACACCCCAATGGTTCAGTCCAACTAAAAACATTGCAGGGCCTAGTATTTCGGAAGCTTGTTAATGGGGCCCGACTCAAACATTACAAAAACTGAAAAAAATAAAAAATAAAATCATATAACGACCTTAACCATAAATCAAAACCCATAAAAAGCTAAAAATTCCAAAAACAAAAGTAATACACCCGACACACCAAAACATGACAGGAACTCACTTTGACAACCGACATCATCACCTCCGACCATCTTCATCGACCTGACATCCGACCAACCATTCTCAGCACCGACACCGGCCGACGACCCCGAAAGTCCCATCGCGCATTTATGACTTCGAGCGTCGAAAGCAATTCTCCATTACTCCACACTCGCATATTGCAGCTAGACCGTCAAGTCCACCATTAATACATCCATTCCCACACGCAGCCACCCCATCGCCTATAAATACGGGACCGTCGAAGGTTCATTCACCACACCCTTTACACACAGAGCAATCGCATAGTCAGTCGACTAGAAACCTAGAAACATATAGTAACCCCGACCAAAACGACATAATGGCCCCCAAGCAAACCCGAGCAGCGACCAAGGTGAAAGAGCTCCAGGCTGAGGATACACCCTTGATTCGTCGACTAAAACACATAAAAAATGCCAAAGTCTAGGAAGGCCAATGGCAGAAACTCTGGACCCAGATCCAAGAGTGGGCCTTCGTCGACAAGAGGATGACCCAAGCGGTTGAAAAAATCCGAAGGAGCACCATCTTCAACTATCCCAACGCACCCCTGATGGCCAGCTTTGGTGGAACAAAAGAAGATGCCGTCAAGTTTATCATCAGCCGATACCACAATGGTTGGTTCTACTTCGACCAACCGGTCGACATTATCGGAGATATCATCTCCAAGCTAACTAGCATGTCGAACCAAGGAAACCCTGTACCAATCAACATCAAAGAAGAATTGGTCCAAGAACTCACAGGATCACAGTCCGGGAAAAATTCTAAAGGATTAATGATCAGACAGATTGCCACTCGAACGCCACAGATTGTGGCCAAAATCATTGCCATCACCCTTACCTTAGTAGGTCGAAGTAGCGACCTCAAGTTGGAAATGCTGGAGGCCGTCGACATAATTGCCACCGACGGTCGAATCTACCGATGGGGATATTATGTCACCGACATGATCAAAACCATCTGCAAATGCTGCCAAGAGATGGGAGGAATCATCAAGTTCCCATCCCTAATCCTTTAGATCGTGATGTACCACATCTGTCCGGAAGGAAGTCCAGTCTTCTGGGAGCCAACCAAATTGCACATGAACAGGTTCAAACCCTTCTCTCTAAAAGGAACCCCGCATGAGTTGGCCCAAGGAAAAATCTTTTTAGAAAACTGGTTCCAACAGTTAAAGCTTCGCACGACCAGATGGCAGGTGCCTCAGAACATCCGACGCAATCTGCCAGCGAAGTCTCACATCCAGTTGGAGCTCGACCATACCACGGTTTGGTATATGCAGGGCAAAGACCCCAAGGCCGCCGCCCTCGACTACTACCCGACTGCCAAGCAAATATTTCGGAAGTTGACTCGATAGGCGAAGACCAACATACCAGTGCCGGTGGCAGCCAAACAGGTCAACTTCTCAGTAACGGAGCCACTGACTGACTAGGAGAAAGAGGAAGATTATGAGTTAAAACTGTACATAAGTACATTTGTGTCGGAGGACACCCCGGTCGAGCCCACTGGTAGGGTCCAAATCACCATCAAGCCTCCAACCAGAGTCGACCCACAGCCAACAGAACAACCGTCGAAAGAGCAACAGCCGACGGAACCACAACCACAACAGCAAGCAAACCTTCCGGCCCCAGCCAACGTCGCCCCAACTCAGGTACCGACGAATGGAGTCGAGAAATATAACCCTGAATATGCGTTGTCCAGAGGAATCATCAAGAAATTGACCGCTAAGATCGTTGCCGCCAAAAGGAAAATCAGAGCACAAAAAGTACAGCAGGGCAAAGGTAAGTGCAAGCTTGTCGTCGCTGAGTCGTCTGACGATGAGGAAGAGCTAGTAGCTGCGACCATCGACATTGTCGAGGATGCCGCTGCCAACAAAGTCCCATTTGAAACTTAGTTTCAACGGTTTCTCAAAGCAGGAGCCCCTGAGGGTCGACCAAAGAAGCCCAAAACAACAACAACAACACCGGAAGACATCGTCGATCTTGTGTCGACTCCTCCACCTCCATCGCCGACACTAGTCGTCGAAGAGCAAGCACCGGCACATCAGTCAGTTAGTCCTCTTGACTTGTACAAAAGTAGGATACCAGAGTCTGTGAAAGAAAAAGTCGACAAAGACAAAGACCTCAAAGCTTTCTTTGAGACTCTGCCTGAGCTATTTCAGTCGGTTCAGAAAATTCACACCAGGACCCCTCTGTATGCCGGCAGCAGCACAAACCCCTAGGTAATTGCACACATTCAATCGACCTTCACTCGATCCGACCAAGAAGGTGAAATAATTGACCATGTGTAGTCTACCATCAAACAAATTCACCCCCAACCCCAGACCGACTTCCCCACCATTGACCTCAAACTAGACTCACTGTCCGACGTAAGTTTACAACCTACTTCCGACAAACCCATTACCCCTGACCATTCCCCTACTACGTCACCACCGCTGCCATCATCTCCACCCCCGCCATCATTGTCTCCACCACCTTCACCACCCCCTGAGATCCAGCCAGATATACCCCAATCAACTACATCCTCTCAACCAGAAGCAACCATACCAACCACCCAGCTAGAAAAACCATCGACTTCAAAACCTCCAACCACCGAAACCCCCTCCACTGCTGCAAGTACCCAGGACAAAGAAACAGAAAGACCAAAGAAGAAGAAAGAGCATCATCCCTCTAGACTTCGGATCGACTTAAAGGATGCAAGCTCGTTGATCGACACAGAAGTCGGCCAACTCCTCAAGACATTGGCCAAGGAAGCAAAGACAAGGACGACACGAAAAACTAAAGAGCTCTCGAACAAAAATACAGAACATGTCGAGCTTCTTGGCAAATGTAGAGCTCTAGCCCAGTCTATGATACCAGGCCCTATTGAAGTTGACACAGATCGACCATTGGAAAGAGCGTATCAGCTCTTTGAGACCATGGTATCGACCGTCCAGGCCCGTCTCCAAGAGACTAAGGAAAAGCAGAAGGAAGAGACTGCCCGACTATTACTAGCACAGCACACTGCCTTCTCAGAGGCATACAAAGTGCTGCAGGACCACATGGAGGAATCTGTTGTGACCGAAGAAGTCTTAAGAGACTGGCCTACTCACTATGGGCAAGTCTATCAACAGACCTGGCAGACTCGTCAAGGCATTCAGGGTTTGGAAGGCAGGAAGACGACAGAGGCAGCACTTAGGCAGACGATAGAAGAACAAATTTTGCTGGAGACAACCAAGCTGCAAAAGTTGTAATGGGAAGCACACCAGTGGGTCCAACAAGCCCTTCCAAACTTAGAGAAATTCGACACCATCTTCCCGCAGATGAAAAGACTTATCGACACAGCTGACGAATAGAACCAGATCCTGGGCCCCAACATGGAGAAGATTGCAGAAGTCCCACTCTTCAAAAAGATGTCGGTCCTGTCACGATTAACTACACTAACGATCGACATCTAGAAAGATTTGTAGAGTTGGACGGATTTTCAGCATCACCTTGCCATCACTGCTCTGGCCATTGTCGAGATCTACGTCTAGAAAAGGCCAACCATTCGTCTGCACAGCCCTCCACAATAACATTTTGAAAGAATCTGACAGAGACATAATTTTTTGTACCTCCCTGTTTCTTCGAGACGAAGAAACGTTTTGTTCATGGGGGAGATGTAGAAGGAGCAAGTCGACACAAGTTGACTTGAATGAAGACCGACTTAGTCGATCAGTCGACTAAGTCGATGGGCCGACTTAGTCGATCAGCCGACTAAGTCGGTCGACCGACTAAACTAGAAGATTAAGTCGGCTAACTAAAAGTCGTGTTGGTTCACCGAACCGATAGATAGTTATTTTGTAACTGTTTTATAAATTGTATATATTAGGTTGTTGAGCCAAACGAGAAATCAGTTCAGTTCTCTGCCTTGTATGAACTCATTGCATTAATATAATCTATTTTCCTATATGTTCTTGTCTCCTGTCTCTGATCTATATATATATATATATATATGTTTTAGTATGTATTATTGGTAACCTTATGTGATCTGTGAGATTACAACAGTCAAGAAGCTCCAAGGTTCATCCTAGACCTGCAAACAAAGGATGCACAACACCTTGCTCAACAAGATCCATCCAAAGAAGGAGATGGGAGGGAAGCAAAAAAAAAAAACCTAAAGGCTTGAAGAGGGCTTGCAAAATAGACAAAGAGCACCAAAGAGAGGAAAGACCACTTCCCAGGGATCATGCACAAACAACAGACCTACAAAGACCCATCAGACAGCCTTAAAACATCCCAAACATGCCCAAAGAAGGTGAAAAACCCCAAATATAGGGCATTCACAACTGTCGTATAGTTAGTGTCACGAATGGACAATAGGTCTCCCTTTAGGGAAGTCGTGAATGCAAATGGAAATCGTGACTGTGTAGTGCTGCACCCACGAATGGGTGGGAAAAATCTAATAAAAGGCCAAAAGGAGCCTTAAACAAGAAGGGAAAGGGTCCTAACATACTTGAAGGTTACTCCTAAGTTGCAACTCGTAACAATGTAAAAATAATAAATAATGGGTATCAAGGCTAAAAAATAATGGGATCTGATTAATATGTTAGAATAATCAACCCATAGTTAGCTACCTTAGACATTAATTAATCAATTTTTGTCTTATTTTCCTAGTTTCCTATATTCCACTCTTTGCAAGTTGTCTTCCACATGTCCTAGAAGTCAAACTTACTAAAAATAAGTCATGGAGTGTTTAGGAAACCTCATGGAAACCATATTTAGCATGTCTGCTTTATTCCAAATCCTCCCTAGTGCATATCTGTTTTTTCTGCTAAGTTCCCTCCTTTATTGAGATTTATGGCAAAAGGGAAAGTAAGACTAGGTGTAGTTGAATTGTTTTTTTCCCTCATCATCCTCCATCCTTTTCTCCTAATAAAATCATGTATGAGTTGTCTTTCCATCCCTTATTATCTTTCCTACTTGACTTTTACAATTTGTGAGCCTCTAAGTGGATTTGGAAACTGCTTTATGCACCTATGGGGAATTTGACTAGATTTAGTAAGCCTACTTTTTGACTATTTCGAATGGCATCCTTATGCATTCGAATCTCTCATGTAATTATATATTGCAGCAGCCTATTACTTCACAAGGTTGGATATTGTACACTTATTCAATAAAGATTAGTGTTATGCTCCAATTTGTTAGAATAATCAACCCATAGTTAGCTACATTAGACATTAATTAATCCAATTTTTGTCTTAATTGCCTAGTATCCATATTCCACCTTATGCAAGTTTTCCTCAATGTTAGCACTCAGAATGTACCCAGGTTGTAAAAGGTAAACTCCAAGGTAACAACAAAACCACTTTAGGAAGAAATTGGTATTTTCTTCCAGAGAGGGATCTCTCAATAAAGATTTAACAGGACCGGATTTAACAAAACCAGATATAAAATAACATTCAAAGATTTATGTATTTGGATGAAACAATCACATAACCATTGGGCATGGAGTCATATACCATATAAAGATACCACAAAGACATATACATGATATTTATCAAAGGCAAGGTAATCACATCATCACAGTCATTCAAATTGATTCAGGTGGAACAGAAGAGATGAAGAAACAACCCATTAATATAGAGCATCAACAATGATGAGTTCTATATCAACTTTAGCAGCAAAAATCATATAATATCTGAAATGATGACCAGAGCATAAACATATGAATTCCAATCATCCAACGCTATATTCCAGATACGAGGAAGAAACATAATAGAATGTTACACAAGGGGAATACAATCACATAAAGAAAAAGGCACAGACTGCAATATCAACGACACATGAATCTCTGACAAAACTCTCATGCATTCACTTTTGTTATTTCAAAAACAGATATGTTCTCCAAAATTATTCACCACCCGATGGGTTCCAACCCCCATCTCTTAAAAAAGATGCATATTTATACATAAAATGATAAGTCTTCCAACAAGAAGATCAATAACAGAATGATCAGCTTAATTTAGAGTTCGTAACTGAATTCCTAACCCCTAGGAAGTTTGTTACAACTCCAATCCTAATGATCATAGAGTACAAATCAACTTGATAACAAACTTTCACCCATAAGCTCTACGTCTTTGCCCCATCAGCTCCACGTCTTTGCCCCATCAGCTCTTCAGTGCATGACACCTGTTTCTAGTGATGGAGAATATACTTTGTCTTTCCAAACCGCTCCACGGCTTTCCATTGTTCTGAATTTGGGGTGTCACACTCTATCATTTTCCGAATTGATACATTGAGCTCCATATATGCTTAATAGGACTTTCTGGGCAATTTGCTTCTGATGATGGCGAACTTCTGCAGAATCTCGAAATCTTCTGTGAGCATATCCACAATGGTCTTCCCTGTCAGGCTTTTCTCCAACTCATTGAATTTGGAGTGGTCCATGCGGCACTGAACAAGCAGGTTATGATAATGTTCCTGTGAGAACATCCGCCCCTCTCCGTCCCAGAAAGAAGGCAATCCGTCCTCAAACAGCTCTTTAAATTCCTGTTTAAAATTATTAACCTGCAGAAGCAATCCTTCTGATTTATCTTGGACCGTTTTGATTAAGTGATGCCTATGGATGATTTTCTTTGCCCACATCACTATTGATATTCTGTCCTTTATGCCAAATTCGTGCAAATTCTGATATGACAGTGAATTTAGAAAATTTAGTGTGTTCTGAGCTGTAGCAAGAGGTCTTTTCTCCATATGTTCATTTACCAGTTTTAATCTCTGGTGAGCCGAATTTATCATTCTATTCAAATCATCAATAAAATTTAGATAGTGCCGGAACTTGGTAATCTCTATACACAAGGTATCCCAAATGATATGTTTTGCCCCCTGAAGAGGGCCTTTCCCAATGCATTTTTCCTTTAGCTCATTAAATTTCTTCTGTAATTGATTCCTATCCTGCAGTATTTGTCTTTTGCTTTCATTTGCTTTGGCCAATTCATCTTTCATCTTTTCATTCTCTGCTCTCAAATCTTTGATTGCTTCTTCTTTCAAACTCACCTGGGACATTGGCACCAACAAATCATCAGTAGAGAAATCATCTAATGGCTTCTGTATATTTACAATAGACAAGTCCTCGCCGGTGGGAGTCTGGCTCATTAACTCTTCCATAATCTCCTTCTCTTCATTTTGATCTTTTTTAATCAAGGAGATTTGGGATAACAGTTCCTCCCTTTTGGCTTCCCACTTCTCTTTTTCTTCCTGTAGTTCTCCAGCTCTTCCTTTATACTCTATCATCTCTTGATGGACTTTATCCTTCTCTTCTTGGAGAGCTAGTAACTCAGATGACTGGACATGTTCAGCACCTGGGATCTTCAGTTTCTTCTTCAGGACCTAGAGTGCATTATCATTTTCTTCTAACAACCTCTTGACTTCCTGGGTACTGTCTGAACTAGCAATGTCTGTATGCAGCTTCCTAATCTGAACAACATTTGCTTTATTTTCCACTTTCTCATGTTTCAACAGAATTTCCAATTTGTCTATCAAAACTTGCAATTTATTAATCCTCACCATGGCTTGTAGTAAGTCTGAGTAGATGATATCGTTGGTCTATTTGTGAAGTTGAATTTTATTCGAAGTGCTGATTTTGTCTAGCCGGATCTCTATTTCAGACATCTTCTTGTCGCTTACTATAGCCATTTTAAAAGTATTTCTCTCAGCATCTCTAGCAGAGACTAGAGAGGTTTTTGAACTGTACAAATTTTTCACCTTCGGGAGCAAATTTCTCGTTTCCTCCATAGACTGCTTCCTCTTCTCCATGTAGCTGGATTTTAGGTCTTCCTTCGACTTAAACACGTGGCATAATTCCGAACTGTCTACATCATCCTCCGCATTTTTAAAAGAGAATTGACTCACTTGCACCACTTTCAGGGGAACTAGGGCACCTCTTTTGGAACCATCAGAAACCTCCTCATCTACAATTTCACCACTTTCAAGTAGCTTTGCCTTTTTATGGGGCCCTTCTTCGTCTTCATCCATACTCTCAGTTTCAGACAAACTCCTCTTGACCACAATACCAGCACCTTCTGTTATTTGGGTCGCTGTGACAGGTATAGTATGTGTCTATTCATCAGAATTTGACCTGTCAGTACACTGCAGCAAATTGGCCATTTCAGTTAGCCCCTCAATAGCCTGATGCTCAAATGGTTTATTCTTGTTTTCCTGTTTTCTCAATGAGATCACATGGTGGGGGGTCGTAATTCATATTTACATCTTTTATGAAATCCATATTCTCTAACAACTTTTCTATAAAATCCAGGGCGCCTTTAACTTTAAAAATGAAAGGGCTGACTTTAAGTGGAAATTTAATGTTTGAAGATTTTTTGAAAGCACCAAAGTGCTCTTCCTCAGACAGCAATCTCTGCCTCATAAAATCTAGTGCGAAAATCCTTGGGGTCAAGAAGGAGGGTAGCCTATAAGGCTGACCAGTAAAGCCATATACTCTTAACACTATGTAACCTCTGTACAGGAACTAGTCACCCACCCGATCTTCGGGTGACGACTGCATTAGGCATCTCATCTCGTCCAGAACACGGGGCAGGTCCTCATTGAATAACATTTTGTAGATTTCAGACATGATTGAATTAGCAAATTCGAACATGTTGATTTGCTTGGGCAAATCAGAAGAGCATAGAGTACTTAAGAATTTCAATTCAGTAACATTAGAGCATAATAGCATGTTAAGCAAGTATGTTTGAAACCTAAAGAACTGGACCTTGGGAAACTCAGTCAACTGAAGGTGGATCGCTTCGGCAAGGTATTCATCTAAATTAAGCACAGGGGCTGACTGGGACTCAAGGCTTAAAGAATTTATTCTTAATAAGAAACCAATGATGACATCACCTATATGACAATCGTCATCTAGACCTAACACTTGACAGACCAGAGATATTACCAATTGCACTTCAGTCCTAAAAATGTGCAAGGGGTAAGGCAAGAAAAGACCTTCAAGGGACTGACCTTCCTTTAGGATACTTGACAAGAATTGACAACGGCTTTCAGTTTCACAATTTTTGAAAAACTCAGCAAGGACAGATTCATTTACAGACTCACGATTTACAGGGTAATTTTTGGGCAGACTAAGGTTTTCTCTGACGACTGAAGCATCAATTTTACATAGTATTTTGGATGCGGACCGACTCACAATAATCCTCTGAGAGGGATAATAGTTCACCGCACACCACTCGGAAAATTCCGGGAAGTGGAGGGTTTGCTCGAGGGTGAAATGGTACAAAAAAGACTTTCATACATTCAGAATGTCATTCCCCTGTGAGTAATAAGACCACAATTTCTCTTTGTTGCCGGACACGCTCCCTGTGGATTGGAAGGGGTCGCACACGCCCCTGTGTCTGTCTACTAAAAATTCCTCTCTGTCATCCACGACCTGACCAGACACTCGAATCTCTCTCCCTTGGTCCATTGCTTAATTTACAATGGTAATTGGACGAAGGAGTTACAGGGTTTAATTCCTACCTGGCTTACTGTGGAGGCGTGTGCTCAGAGCATGCCTGGAACTGACAAATGGAAGCTTCCAAATCGCCAAGTCCTTTTCGCCGGGTCCTGAGCAAATAAAATAATCATTGGAGAGGTCAACCCTGCCTTTATAGGACCGCACAATTTTCCACGTAGACAGCATTTATTTTCCGCAACCACCACTTATTCTTAACTGCCGTGCACTTCTATTTTCTGGCTTCATTTAAGATCCTAGATCTGATTTCTCTTTAATTTCTAGCCTTTGGATTGCATGCCACGTACCTCGTCCGTCGAGCGTCTTGGAGATAATCAATGTGCCAGTCTCCATCCTGGAATGATATCCCACCGTCGATGAAATCGCCTTTTATCATGAGCCGTTGGATCAGGTGACACGTACCGAATTCCGCTGGGCTCTGTCACTTTAACCGTCGTGCACCTTTGATCCCCGGAATTATTGTCAGCCATTGATGTGATATGATTTTAACCTTCCACCGTCGGATCATACGCCACGTACCAAATTCCGTTGGGAACTTCGGAATTATCCACCGTGCTAGTTCACTCTTCGGAAATCATAATAGCCGTTGATTTGATTCACTTTGATTTTCAACCTTCAGATCGATCGCTGGGAAACTCATTCCGCTGGGCGCTTTAGGTTTATTGGTCATGCAGGTTCTAGTTCCGGAATCAATTTCAACCGTGGATGTGATCCGACTTCACCTCTCCGCCATTGGATTGAGTAGCATGTACTCGATTCCACCGGATTGTGTCATTTTAACCAGGATGCAACTTCACGAGGCGGATTGGATATAGACCGTGGATCTACGCAAAACAACTTGATGGCCGCTGATCCGTGTGCCTGATAAGCGCCCGGATGAAACCTTTATCTTCCTTGCATCTCTGAGGAGCGGAGAGAATATCAGCCGTTGATTTTATTCCTTCTTCCATCGCGGCTTATGATCTTCGGTGACTTAATCGCTTTTTTGCCTATAGTCCCATTTTTACTATATATCTTTTAACCAAGGTATCCAAACAACCATTATTTTTCTTCTCCACCATGGTCTTTCACCCCCTTGATAAATAATGGTGTTAACAGCTGGCTCCATCTGGGGATGATATGCTCCCTGTGAGGTATCAAAGAACTCGTAGACCAGGTTCCTGGTTTTTTATTTTGTGTAATAACTTCTCAAAAACCCATCTTTGTTTTTGTAAATATATCATTTTTATATATTTTTAGAAAAGGAGTGGTATGCCTCCTAAACCTTAAGGCTTTCACTGTGAGCTTTCAAATACACTCGTCTTACCATCTTTATTTATTTGTAAAGAGAAACAAATATGTACAATTCTATGATACAAATCTTACCTTCCCCGTCAGGACAGGTAATGCTTCAGATATCTTCCATTTACAGGGTTACTCTTCAGAAGAACCCCATTTGTATATTCCAGCAAAAACGTATTCTGTCCTCTGTACCCAGCAACAACATAAGGTCCGACCCACATAGGGTCAAACTTTCCATGCTTGTCTTCATTAGGAGCATCCCACTTCAAAACCAGATCATCAATCCGAAACTGCTCTTCCTTGATTCTTCTGTCAAAAGTATTCTTCATTTTCTCTTGATGTGACTGCACTTTTTCGTAAGCCTTACTTCTTCGTTCTTCTAGCTCAATGATCTGATTTATCCTTCGCTGTATGTGATTTGGTTCTTCTTGCTGATCCTGGAAATATCTCATAACTGGTACCCCTAATGATGTTGGAAAAATTACTTCAGCACCATATACCAGTTGGAATGGAGACATGCCGATTGCTCTTTTGGTACTAATCTTGTCAGCCCATAGAGCATATTTTAGTTTGGTGTGCCAGGACCTCTTATTATCTTCCAACAACTTTTTGATGATCCTCACCAGGCTTTTATTTGAAGATTCAACTAATCCACTTCCTTGAGGGTAATATGCAGTTGAGTGATTGAGGCTTATATGATACTTATGACAAAAGTTAATCATCTTCCTAGATTTGAAAGCAGCTGCGTTGTCTGTTACTATCCTCTTTGGACACCCGAACCGAGCCAATATATTTTCTTCAAGAAACTCCATGATCACATTCTCAGTGGCCCTCCTGGTAGGAATTGCTTCTATCCATTTATTAAAATAGTCTATAGCTGTCAAGATACACCTGTGCTGACCTGATGAGTTGGGGTTTATTTCACCAATGAAATCCAAACCCCATTGCTGGAAAGGAGCCTCAACTGTTATTGGATTCAGATGGAGAGACAGTACCTTTCTTTTACCATCGAAAATTTGGCATTGATGACATTTGCTGATTTCTTTATACACATCTGAGAATAACGTAGGCCAATAATAACCAGCTCTCAGGATTTTGTTTGCATTCACCTTCCAAGAATGATGTCCCCCGTAGTCTCCCTGGTGAAATTCTATGGTAACTTGCTGGGCTTCATCTTCCAACAGACAATTTAGTAGAACTCCCCCAGGATCTTTCCAATAAAGATATTTATTTATGATACAGAATTTAGCCGACTTCAACTTTACAGATCTTGCTCTCAATTTACTTAATCCTTCTGGTGCTTGCAAATTTCGGAGGACATATACAATACCAGAATACCATGGAGAGGCCACAAAATCAGCCATCACTTCTATCTCTGTGTCCAACTGATCAGACTGGTGAGTTAAACAATTGATCTGTAAAGATTCACAATTTGAGTTTGTCATCATCTTTGCTAACCCTTGTCCTTTAACCAGCTTCGTGGGTTTTATTTCTATATCATATTCCAATAATGTAGCTATCCATCTCGCCCTCCTGCCTTCGGGGTCTGGTTGAGTCAAAATTGCTTTTACTGCAGCAGTTGGAACATGTGCAATTACATGGGAATGCAAAACATATACTCTGAAATCCTTTAATGCTTTAATTAAAGAATAGGCCTGCTTTTCCATGATGTCATATTCCAATTCCCCATCTCATAGCATTTTACTGAAAAAGGCTATGGGTTGTTCCAAATTTTCATCATTCTTCTGCAATAATACTGCTGCTATGGTATGTTCTGAAGCATATGAAAATACTGAAAAATTTTTGGCGAAATCTGGACTTATCAAAACAGGAGCTTCCAAGATTTCTTTCTTGATTTCCCGAAATGACTCCTTAGCTTCTGTACTCCATTTTATTTCATGACCTTTCTTCAACATATTCGTAATATTCATCAAAATCTCAGCAAAGCTTGGTACAAATCTCCTCAAGAAATTTACCTGTCCCAGAAATGATTGTATCTCCTTTTTGCTTTTGGGTTCTCCTACCCTTAGAATTGCACTTACTCTTTTAGGGTCAATCTTTATTCCATCTTTGGATATTATGTGGCCTAGCAGCTTTCCTTATTCTAGTGCAAAATTAGACTTCTTAGGGTTCAAAGATATGCCATACCTTCTACATTTCATGAAGACCTTCTCCAGATGATGCAGATGTTCTCTGTCAAACTTTGAGTAGACTGTGATATCATCCATATAAATTACCATGAAACTTCCAATTTCTCCTACAAAGGCGATGTCCATAGCTCGCTGGAAAGTGGCGCCTGCATTCATCAAACCAAAAGGCATCTTCGCATACATGAAAGTCCCCCACGGTGTAGTGAAGGCAATTTTCTCCTGATCTTCTGGCAGCACTTTGATCTGATTATACCCGGAAAAACCGTCCAGCATCGAAATCCTTTCATCTCCCACCACTTGTTGCAGTATATGATCCATCTTGGGTAGAGGATAGTTGTCCTTCATGGAGACCTTATTCAAATTGCGTAAATCTATGCACAGTCTTATCTCTCCATTCTTCTTTTTGACAGGGGCCAAATTCACAACCCATTTAGAAAATCTGAGTGTTACAATGATCTTGGCATCAAATAACTTCTTTATTTCCTTCTCAATGATAGGGAGTAGCTTAGGATTGGTCCTCTTGAGTTTCTGTTTAAAAGGCTTCTCCACAGGCTTTATAGAAATAGTGTGCTATATGATAGATGTATCATATTCTTTGAGGTCTTCATAACTCCAAGCAAACACATCTGTATATTTTTTCATCAACTTTACATACTCCTCTTTCTCTCTTTCTAGCAACTTCTTGGATAATTTTATGATTTTAGGATTCTCCTCAGTGCCAATATTTCTATCTTCAATGGCATCACCAACAGGTTTCACTTTGGGGTTCTTGGCAACATCATTTTGATCAAAGAGCCTTTCTAAAGGGATCAGGCCTCTTGGTATGAAGTTATTTTTCAGCTGGGTGATATCCTTACCTCTTAAGGTTTTCTTTAACTTCTCAGCATCTTCTCCTTCTGTTTCAATTTCTTCATCATCTCCAAGGGTCCCATCATCATCATTTTCATTGTCAAAATGAGTATTCACAAATTCCCTTGATAACTCTAGAAATCTTCGGATTTGCATATCATCTTCAAACACCTGCCAGTATTTGGAATTGTCAGGGATAGAAGGTCTGTTCAAAATCTCCACCTGGTATTGTTTTTGACTAGTCATTGGGGTCTCAAATCTTCCAGCAGATACTGCTAAAGAATCAGCCACCAAATTGTCAACCCTGGGAACAACCTGAATTGTATGCTCTGTGAAGAAATTACCAAGCATATCCCATACTTCATTTCTGTAAGCCCTCATCCGAGGATGCCTGGCTTGATAACTTTCATTTACCTGGTTTATCACCAACTCAGAATCTCCCAAGATCTTGACTCTCAGAGCTCCTAAATATTTCAAAGCATGTAATCCTAATAACAAAGCCTCATACTCTGCTACATTATTTGTGCATTCAAATAGCAATTTGTATGATAAAGCTTTGAAATCATGAATAGGAGAAATTATGTATACACAAGCCCCAGCATCAACCTTTGCAACAGATCCATCAAAATACATGATCCATTGGCCTTCTTTTTTCTGCTTTGCTTCCAAAGCTTCCTGTTCTAAAACTTCTTTTTCATCATTTTCCTGAGACTTCTCCTGCAATGTTTTTTCTACCTCATGTGGGACAACCTCATTAAAGAAAATGGAAGACCCCAAATCAGTATCAATAGCATATATGTGATGGACTTCAGGTTTATCTTGACTGCTAACCACATAGGGAGTTCTTTTTTCACTATATAACCTTTTGCTCCCATCTGGAACAGGAACCATGGCATATGACATGTCCATCTGTAAACTACCTTTCAACTTGGAGGTCCAAGATCTCGACAACAATACCCCAAATTTGGGTGGAATATCTGCTACCACCACATCCATGACTATAGTTTTAGATGGCAATTTATTCAGGGTCACCACCATGTCTTTAATCAAACCAAGGCATTTTACTCTCTTAGAATCAAATAAGTATAAATCCTTATATGGTCTAGTCACTTCTAATCCCAGAATTTCCACGACTCCTTTAGGCATTAGATTATGGGAAGCCCCGGAATCCAACATAGCATTGTGGACCACTTTGTCATGCACATTTAGACTTAAGTAGAAAGGAGGAACCTCTTCACCTTCTAAATTTTCAGCTTTTGGTCCAAATGAAATAGCAGGATTATCATCATTCAATTCTAAAATGTCTGACTGCTATTCTCCTTGGTTTTTGATCATTTTGGTGATAGTATCTCTGTATTCAGTGTTTCTCAATAATTCATTAAATGGAACAGAGATTTTTAGTTTTGAAAGCTCGTTTTGTAAGTTAAAACCAACACCAATCTTTTCCACATCAATCGAAGTCGCCTTCTTTATTATTTTATCCCTTTGTACATCATTTTCAACCTCTTTACTCACAAAGGGTTCTTTTTGTAGTCCTTTCCCCTTTTCTCCATTTAAAGAACTAGAGGAAGGCTGATTTGGGTTTGCCTTCCCTTTATTTATGGGGACATCCCTATTCCTCAGTCTCATTTTCCTTTGCACATCATCCATTGCATATAAATAACCTCTCTGATATAGCTCATTCTCAAATTCTTCATTTGTACCTTTTTGCGCAAACATATTATGTTCTTCTTCAGTAAGATATATTTCTGAATCCTGTTCTCTAAATAGATGAATCTCATTTTCAGGTGGATCTTCTTCATCACCAACATAATTTTCAGAGAAAGGCGGATAGATAGGCTGTTCTTCTTGGTTTCTTGGATTTCTCTGTCTATTTTGGGGAGGAACAGGGGGATTTGGCCTTCTGAAATTTGGATTCCTAATTTGGGGCTCCCCTTGCTCCCTGTTGAAAGGCCTAGTATCCATGGTTAACCTATCCATCAACTTTTCCATAGTTTTCAACATCGTCTCAAATTTAACATCAGCGGAAGAAGATGAAGTAGAAGGCATATTTTCTTCTTTTCTCCTCCTGTCCATGTCTCTATGTTTCATCTTCCCACTAGCCATCATGTTAGCTTCCACTTCTAGGGCATCAATGAACATGGCAGCAAGAGTTGTCGATTTCCTTTCCCGCAATGAAAATGCAAAATCATTATCAAAAGCTCTAGCATAATGCAGTTTAGCAGCTGCAGGAGAAGGCTTTATATCTTCTGGAATCGAGTTGTAAGCCCTCATGAATCTACTTGAAAATTCATGAATAGACTCAAAACCCCCCTTTTTGAGACTATTGTACTGAGATAAAAGCTGCAGAGGGTTCTGTTTATCGTCCCACCTGTCCAGAAAGGCGTTTTGAAAGGCCTAAAAATTTGCTATAGATCCGTTAGCCAAGTCCTTAAACCACTTCTTTGCCTCCCCAGACAAACTTTGGGAAAATAACTACAGTTTGACATCAGGATAGTCAACTTCTTCAAAGTCAATGAAATCTTCAAACTTGGCAACATGCTGTTTTGCGGTTATATCACCTTCCCCATCAAATAAAGAAATTCTCTGAGAATAATTTTGGGGGAGATCATGTAATACAGCCGGCAAATGCAAGGGAGCAAATCTAGCGGCCATTGGTCTGGATGGGTTCACAGGAACTGAAATACTTTGAGAATGTTCGGAGGCAATTGTTTCAGCTTTAGGTGCTTGTTGCAAGTCCTTCCAGAGGGAATCTAACAGGTAGGAAACTAACGTGTCAGGATGGACCTCAGTATTTTTGAGGTCGGATTCAGATCTAGCTTTCAACCTACAAGGAATGAACTCAGTATTTTGGAGGTTGGGTTCAGATGTAGTTCTCAACAGGGTCTGCACAGTATTGACTTCCCATGCTGGATTAATATGAGAATCTGGTGATGATGATGGGCCGAACAAAGGAAAATCTAACTTCTCTTTATTTTTTCTCTTAAACAACTTTTCTGGATCCTCAAAACTTTTCAGGATTTCAGTATCAGAGTTACCTCGTGTATGTCTTCTTGAAGCCAGAATGTCGTTCTTGACTTCTGAAACAATTTCACAATGAAGTCGCCAGGGCAAATATACAACCTTCTTTTCTTTTTGAAATTCCTGTTTGCCCACAGAAATCTTTCTTAATCTTTGTCGTTCTCGCGGGGCAGATAAGCACTTTCGTCCCCGGCAACGGCGCCAGTTTGTTAGCACTCAGAATGTACCCCGGTTGTAAAAGGTAAACTCCAAGGTAACAACAAAACCACTTTAGGAAGAAACTGGTATTTTCTTCCAGAGAGGGATCTCTCAATAAAGATTTAACAGGACCAGATTTAACAAAAACAGATATAAAATAACATTCAAAGATTTATGTATTTGGCTGAAACAATCACATAACCATTGGGCATGGAGTCATATACCATATAAATATACCACAAAGACATATACATGATATTTATCAAAGGCAAGGTAATCACATCATCACAGTCATTCAAATTGATTCAGGTGGAACAGAAGAGATGAAGAAACAACCCAATACAGAGCATCAACAATGATGAGTTCTATATCAACTTTAGTAGAAAAAATCATATAATATCTGAAATGATGACCAAAGCATAAACATATGAATTCCAATCATCTAACGATATATTCTAGATACGAGGAAGAAACAGAATGGAATGTTACACAAGGGGAATACAATCACATAAAGAAAAAGGCACAGACTACAATATCAACGACACATGAATCTCTGACAAAACTCTCATGCATTCACTTTTGTTATTTCAAAAACAGATATGTTCTCCAAAATTATTCACCACCCGATGGGTTCCAACCCCCATCTCTTAAAAAAGATGCATATTTATACATAAAATGATAAGTCTTCCAACAAGAAGATCAATAACAAAATGATCGGCTTAATTTAGAGTTCGTAACTGAATTCCTAACCCCTAGGAAGTTTGTTACAACTCCAATCCTAACAGATCATAGAGTACAAATCAACTTGATAACAAACTTTCGCCCATCAGCTCCACGTCTTTGCCCCATCAGATCCACGTCTTTGCCCCATCAGCTCTTCAGTGCATGACACCTGTTTCTAGTGATGGAGAATATACTTTGTCTTTCCAAACCTCTCCACGGCTTTCCACTATTCCGAATTTGGGGTGTCACACTCTGTCATTTCCCGACTTGATACCTTGAGCTCCATATATGCTTCATAGGACTTTCTGGGCAATCTGCTTCTGATGATGGCGAACTTCTGCAGAATCTTGAAATCTTCTATGAGCATATCCACAATGGTCTTCCCTGTCAGGCTTTTCTCCAACTCATTGAATTTGGAGTGGTCCATGCGGCATTGAACAAGTAGGTTATGATAATGTTCCTGTGAGAACATCCGCCCCTATCCGTCCCAGAAAGAAGGCAATCCGTCCTCGAACAGCTCTTTAAATTCCTGTTTAAAATTATTAACCTGCAGAAGCAATCCTTCTGATTTATCTTGGACCATTTTGATTAAGTGATGCTTATGGATGATTTTCTTTGCCCAAATCACTATTGATACTCTGTCCTTTATGCCCAATTCGTGCAACTTCTGATATGACAGTGAATTTAGAAAATTTAGTGTGTTTTTAGCTGTAGCAAGAGGTCTTTTCTCCATATGTTCGTTTACCAGTTTTAATCTCTGGTGAGCCAAATTTATCATTATATTCAAATCATCAATAAAATTTAGATAGTGCTGGAACTTGGTAATCTCTATACACAAGGTATCCCAAATGATATGTTTTGCCCCTTGAAGAGGGGCTTTCCCAATGCATTTTTCCTTTAGCTCATTAAATTTCTTCTATAATTGATTCCTGTCCTGCAGTATTTGTCTTTTACTTTCATTTGCTTTGGCCAATTCAGCTTTCATCTTTTCATTCTCTGCTCTCAAATCTTTGATTGCTTCTTCTTTCAAACTCACCTGGGACATTGGCACCAACAAATCATCAGTAGAGAAATCATCTAATGGCTTCTGGATATTTACAATAGACAAGTCCTCGCTGGTGGGAGTCTGGCTCATCAACTCTTCCATAATCTCCTTCTCTTCATTCTGATATTTTTTCATCAAGGAAATTTGGGATAACAGTTCCTCCCTTTTGGCTTCCCACTTCTCTTTTTCTTCCTGTAGTTCTCCAGCTCTTCCTTTATACTCCATCATCTCTTGATGGACTTTATCCTTCTCTTCTTGGAGAGCTAGTAACTCAGATGACTGAACATGTTCAGCACCTGGGATCTTCAGTTTCTTCTTCAGGACCTGGAGTGCATTATATTTTTCTTCTAACAACCTCTTGACTGCCTGGGTACTGTCTGAACTAGCAATGTCTATCTGTAGCTTCCTAATTTGAACAACATTTGCTTTATTTTCCACTTTCTCATGTTTCAACTGAATTTCCAATTTGTCTATCAAAACTTGCAATTTATTAATCCTCACCATGGCTTGTAGTAAGTCTGAGTAGATGATATCGCTGGTCTGTTTGTGAAGTTGAATTTTATCCTAAGTGCTGATTTTGTCTAGCCAGATCTCCATTTTAGACATCTTCTTGTCGCTTACTATAGCCTTTTTAAAATTATTTCTCTCAGCATCTCTAGCAGAGACTAGAGGGGTTTTTGAACTGTACAATTTTCTCACCCTCGGGAGCAAATTTATCGTTTCCTCCATAGACTGCTTCCTCTTCTCCATGTAGCTGGCTTTTAGGTCTTCCTTCGACTTAAACACGTGGCATAATTCCAAACTATCTACATCACCCTCCCCATTTTTAAAAGAGAATTGACTCACTTGCATCGCTTTCAGGGGAACTAAGGCACCTCTTTTGGAACCATCAGAAACCTCTTCATCTACAATTTCACCACTTTCAAGCAGCTTTGCCTTTTTACAAGGCCCTTCTTCTTCTACATCCATACTCTCAGTTTCAGACAAACTCCTCTTGACCACAATACCAGCACTTTATGTTATTTGGGTCGTTGTGACAGGTATAGTATGTGTCTCTTCATCAGAATTTGACCTGTCAGTACACTGTAGCAAATTGGCCATTTCAGTTAGCCCCTCAATAGCCTGATGCTCAAATGGTTTATTCTTGTTTGCCTGTTTTCTCAATGAGATCACATGGTGGGGGTCGTAATTCATATTTACATCTTTTATGAAATCCATATTCTCTAACAACTTTTCTATAAAAACCAGGGCGCCTTTACCTTTAAAAATGAAAGGGCCGACTTTAAGTGGAAATTTAATGTTTGAAGATTTTTTGAAAGCACCAAAGTGCTCTTCCTTAGACAACAATATCTGCCTCATAAACTCTAGTGCGAAAATCTTTGGGGTCAAGAAGGAGGGTAGCCTATAAGGCTGACCAGTAAAGCCATATACTCTTAACACTGTGTAACCTCTGTACAGGAACCAGTCATCCACCCAATCTTCAGGTGACGACTGCATTAGGCATTTCATCTCGTCTAGAACACGGGGCAGGTCCTCATCGAATAACATTTTGTACATTTTAGACATGATCGAATTAGCAAATTCGAACATGTTTATTTGCTTGGGCAAATCAGAAGAGCATAGAGTACTTAAGAATTTCAATTCAGTAACATTAGAGCATAATAGCATGTTAAGCAAGTATGTTTGAAACCTAAAGAACTGGACCTTGGGAAACTCAGTCAACTGAAGGTGGATTGCTTCAGCAAGGTATTCATCTAAATTAAGCACAGGGACTGACTGGGACTCAGGGCTTAAAGAATTTATTCTTAATAAGAAACCAATGATGACATCACCTATATGACAATCGTCATATAGACCTAACACTTGACAGATCAGAGATATTACCAATTGCACTTCAGTCCTAAAAATGTGCAAGGGGTAAGGCAAGAAAAGACCTTCAAGGGATTGACCTTTCTTCAGGATACTTGACAAGAATTGACAGTGACTTTCACTTTCACAATTTTTGAAAAACTCAGCAAGGACATATTCATTTACAGACTCACGATTTACAGGGTAATTTTCGGGCAGATTAAGGTTTTCTTTGACGACTGAAGCATCAATTTTACACAGTATTTTGGATGCGGACCGACTCACAATAATCCTCTGAGAGGGAGAATAGTTCACTGCACACCACTCAGAAAATTCTGGGAAGTGGAGGGTTTTCTCGAGGGCGAAATGGTACAAAAAAGACTTGCATACATTCAAAACGTCATTCCCCTGTGAGTAATAAGACCACAATTTCTCTTTGCTGCTAGACACGCTCCCTGTGGATAGGAAGGGGTCGCACATGCCCCTGTGTCTGTCTACTAAAAATTCCTCTCTGTCATCCACGACCTTACCAGACACTCGAATCTCTCTCCCTTGGTACATTGCTTAATTTACAATGGTAATTGGACGAAGGAGTTACAGGGTTGAAGTCCTACCTGGCTTACTGTGGAGGCGTGTGCTCGGAGCGTGCCTGGAACTGACAAATGGAAGCTCCCAAATCGCCAAGTCCTTTTCTCTGGGTCCTGAGCAAATAAAATAATCATTGGAGAGGTCAACCCTGCCTTTATAGGACCGCACAATTCACCACGTAGACAGCATTTATTTTCTGCAACCACCACTTATTCTTAACTGTCGTGCACTTCTATTTTTCGGCTTCATTTAAGACCCTAGATCTGATTTCTCTTTAATTTCTGGCCTTTGGATCGCGTGCCACGTACCTCGTCCGCCGAGCATCTTGGAGATAATCAACGTGCCAGTCTCCATCCCGGAATGATCTCCCACCGTCAATGAAATCACCTTTTATCATGAGCCATTGGATCGGGTGACACGTACCGAATTCCGCTGGGCTCTGTTACTTTAACCGTCGTGCACCTTTGATCCCCAGAATTATTGTCAGCCATTGATGTGATACGCTTTTAACCTTCCACCGTCGGATCATATGCCACGTACCAAATTCCGCTGGGCACTTCGGAATTATCCACCGTGCTAGTTCACTCTCCGGAAATCATAATAGCCGTTGATTTGATTCACTTTGATTTTCAACCTTCAGATCGATCGCCGGGTAACTCATTCCGCTGCGCACTTTAGGTTTATCGGTCGTGCAGGTTCTAGTTCCGGAATCAATCTCAACCATGGATGTGATCCGACTTCACCTCTCCGCCATTGGATTGAGTAGCATGTACTTGATTCCGTCGGATTGTGTCATTTTAACCAGTATGAAACTTCACGAAGTGGATTGGATATAGACCGTGGATCTACGCGAAACAACTTGATGGTCGCTGATCTGTGTGCCCGATAAGCGCCCGGACCAAACCTTTATCTTCCTTGCATCTCTGAGGAGCGGAGAGAATATTAGCCATTGATTTTATTCGTTTTCCCATCGCGGCTTATATCTTTGGTGACTTAATCGCTTTTTTTCCTATAGTCCCATTTTTACTATATATCTTTTAACCAAGGTATCCAAACAACCATTATTTTTCTTCTCCACCATGGTCTTTCACCCCCTTGATAAATAATGGTGTTAACACTCCACACATCCATAGTGGTAAAACTTGCTAAATTTGAGTGATGGAGCACTTGGGAAATCTCTTGGAATCAAATTTGTTTTATTCCTGGCCTCCCTAGCGTATGTCTGCTTTTTTTGCTTTATTGCTTGCTTTTTCTAAGTTTTAAGGCAATTGGGAAAGTTTGACTAGGTGAAGTTTACTTGTTTTTTGTCCTTAACATCCTCCACTCTTTTCTCCTATGAAAAGCATGTATGAGTTGTCCTTCCACCATCTATTAGCTTTCCTAATTGATTTTTCCAATTTGTGAGCTCCTAGACAGATTTGGAATGCACTTTATGCACCTATGGGGGATTTGCTTAGATTTAGTAAGCCTGCTTTTGACTAAATTTGAATGGAATCTTCATGCATTTGAATCTCTCATGTAATTATTTATTGTGGCAGCCTATGACTTCACAAGGTTGGCTATTGTACACTTATTCAATACAGATTAGTGTTCTACTCCATATTCAGTCTCCTTTTGTGAGTAATTTGCATGTGTAATTGGCAATTGTTGTGAGTGTAATTGTTCTGACACCCGGGTTCAATTTCCACATGGTATCAGAGCCTTTGTAGATCGATTTCTCTCCTTTCAATTTGTTTTGCAGGTTCGACATCATTGACTGGGAGCATTCTGCTGACTGACAGGACAATTTATGAGCTATGGATCAATCTCAGAAGATCATCTTGACTCCATTTAACTTCTTTGAATGGAAAGTAGAGATGGAGATACTGTTGAGAGCGAAAGGCCTGTACAGAGTGACTATGGCAATAGAAGCAAAGCCCAATGCAACTGCATAGAAGGTTAAATGGCACAACAGGAGGGATGAGCCCTATGGTCTCCTATGTCTGAGTATATCCAGAGACCTCCTTTTCCATCTTGATGGATTGACATCATTGAATGAAGTATGGGAGAAGCTTGTTGATCTTTTTGGAAAGAAGGATGAGATGAGGGGACATCAAATTGAAAATGAATTGATCTCCCTGAGTCCCAATAGCTTTGAATACCTACAACTCTATTTTTCCAAGTTCAAAGCACTTGTTTTGCAGCTAAAACAATGTGGGATCGAAAAGAAGGATGATCAGATGGTCTTGGCCATACTCTCGAAGCTTGGCCCTAACTATTCAATGTTTGTTTCGACCTTCTATGCCACAAAGTTGACAGCTCGAGCCTGGAAAATGCCTAGCCTTGCAAATTTCATGGAATCTCTCACACAAGAACAAGATAAATTGGTGATGATGGGCACCATCAAACCATCCAAAGACCAAGCTCTGGTTGCTGGAGATTCGAGGGTGGATTCAAAAAGCGAGAAGAAAGCTAAAAATCCACCAGAGCAAAAGAGAGACAAGAACAAGTCTCCAGAGGAGCCTCAAGGTTCCAAGAAGAATCCGCGGAAGAAGAAGAACAAAGGAGAAATGAGCAAGTGCGCATACTGCAGTAAGGGCAATCATTCTGAAAGCTCCTGCATGAAGAAACAAATTGACATGCTGACCCAACTCCTGGAGAATAATGGCATCTCCCTTCCAGATAGCTCAAAGAAGAGGGAAGGAGGATCAAATTCAGAAGACAGAGAGAGAGAGTTCATGCATTGGTTGCTGGCACATCAAGCTCACCTAGTTTCATCATTGATTCTGGAGCTTCAAGACATATGGTTTCAACCAAGGAGGCATTCACCTCACTTGACATGTCGAAAGGTCCACCAATAGTACTGGGAGATGACTCTCTCACTGAAAGTTTGGGCAAAGGGAGGATTGATCTTGACCATGGTAAGTTCAGCAATGTGTTGTATGTTCCGGGTCTTTCCTCTAACCTCTTATCAGTCTATCAGATGACCCACATAGGGTCTCCAAAGAAGGTCATATTCTCCCCTGATGAAGTTGAGATCATGGAGATCTCAAGTGGTAAAGTCATTGCAAAAGGAGTTGCAAATCACACTTCGAAGGTATACATGTTCTCACACTTCCTACCCTACTCAAACCCCTCTTCTCTTCTGATTCATGCTAATGAGGAAAGCAAGCTTTGGCATGAAATATTTGGCCACCTAAATTACAAGTATCTTTCTGATCTTAGTGAAAACGAAATGGTCATAGGGTTACCAAAGATTAAGTTTTCCAAAGGAGTCTGTCAATGTTGCATCCTAGGAAAACACCTATAGCATAAATTTGAGAGAGCTAGTCATGAGAGAACCTCTGCACCTCTTGAGTTGAACCACAGTGATGATGCTGGCCCATTTCCTCATATGTCAATGAGTCAGACCAAATATGCATTGAAATTCATAGATGAATTTTCCAGGTATTGCTGGGTTCACTTCCTGAAACACAAGTCTGAAGTTTTTGGCCTCTTCAAAGTCTTTAAGGCTTTGGTTGAAAACCAGTCTGGGAGGAAGCTCAAGGTCCTCAGATCTGAAAATGGTGGTGAGTATGTCAAGTATGAGTTTATTCAATATTGTGTAGATGTAGGTATTCAGATGCAGCATTCTATCCCTTACACACCACAACAGAATGGTGTTGCTGAGAGGAAGAACAGATCACTAAAAGAGATCGCAATCTGGATGATGGAGGCTAAGACTTTGCCACCAAAGTACTGGGCCGAAGCTATAAACTGTGCATCCTATATCCAAAATAGGGTGCCTCATAAACATCTTGAAGGTATGACTCCTTTCGAAGCATGGAGTGGGAACAAGCCAGATGTGACCCATTTCAGGATTTTTGGCTCAAGGGCTTGGGCTAGAATTCCAACAGAAAAGAGGAAAGCTTTGCAGCCCCAAAGCCAAGAGTGTCTATTTGTTGGGTACTCTAAAGATTCAAAAGGGTACAAGCTGATCAATTTGAGCACAAACGAATCCTTCATTGAAATGTGTGTTCAGTTTCAAGAAGAGCCCCTAGCAGTAGTGGAAGTTGGAGAATCCTCTTCAGCACCAGAACCTTTGAATGTAAGTGAAGAGATAGTTGAACATGCTGATTCTGATATGTCTGATAATGATGATTTAATTGCAAATCCTAATAGTCTTACAATACCAAAATGGGCAGCCAATACCATTCATGTAGCTGGAGAACTAGTTGGAAATCCTAATGACCCTAGGAGGACTAGATCTCAGTTTGAGAGTGCTCTGTGCATGAAAGATCCTATGTTTGCAGAGAAATGCTATCTGATGATTGAATCATATCTACAGACATATGAAGATGCAGAAAATGATCCAAGATGGCAAGCAACCATGAAGGAAGAGTTCAGCTCACTCCAGAAGAGCAACACTTGGGAGCTTGTTGATCTTCCCCTAGGGAGGAAGCTAGTTTAGTGTAAGTGGGTGTACAAAACCAAATTTGCTGCTGATGGTTCACCTTTGAAGTACAAGGCTAGATTGGTAGCCAAGGGCTACTCACAGGTTCATGGCATAGACTACAATGAGACCTTTGCACCAGTGGCAAAGATGGACTCCATCAGGCTAGCCTTAGCCATTGCAGCTTCAAAGAAATGGGAAGTACATCACATGGATGTGAAGTATGCTTTCCTAAATGGAGATATCACTGAAGAGATATACATGCAGCAACCTCAAGGATTTGCTACTAACCCATCTCTTGTGTGCAGGCTAAAGAAGTCATTGTATGGGCTTAAGCAAGCCCCCAGGGCTTGGTATGCCAAGATTGATAGCTTTCTGCTATCACTGAATTTTGTTCGATGCAAATTAGATCCAAATGTCTATTTGAAGCTGATTCATGGTTCATTAATGATCATTGTTTTATATGTTGATGACCTTCTCATTACAGGAAGCTCAAACGATGAGATTGCCTCCTTGAAGGATGCAATGAACCATGCCTTTTCAATTACATATTTGGGCTTATTGAGCCAATTCTTGGGGCTCGAGATTGCTCAAACCAAAGAAGGAATAAAAGTACATCAGTCCAAGTATGCCTTGGATTTGCTGAACAAATTCAAGATGAAGGATTGCAATACAAACAAGACTCCTTTCCTTTCAGGAGTGAAGATTGAAGAAGCTGATTCTTCACCTATGGTAAACAATACACTGTATAGGCAATTGATTAGATGTTTGTTGTATCTTACACATACTAGACCTGATATTTCTTATGCAGTAAGTGTGGCTTCAAGATACATGGATCAGCCTCATGAGATCCATTGGAGAGTAGCCAAAAGGATCCTTAACTTTGTTCAGGGAACAAGGACACATGGGATCTTCTATAAAGCTAAATCTGATCTTGATTTGATTGGGTTTATTGATAGTGATTGGGTAGGCGACAGCATAGATCGAAATTCAACATCATGATATGTGTTCATGCTTACAAAAGGGCCAATCAGCTGGTCAAGCAAGAAACAGAGTGCCATTGCACTCTCATCTACAGAAGCAGAGTACATAGGAGTTGTAAATGCAACAACTCAATGTTTATGGTTGCAGGGGTTACTTGGAGAGTGTGGCTTCGAATTAGAATACTCAAATAATATCTACTATGATAATCAGAGTACCATTCGAATATGCAATGATCCAGTTCAGAAGCAGAGAACCAAACACATTGAGATCCATATCCACTACATCAGACAGCTTGTGCATGATGGCACCATTCACCTACTCTTTTGTTCATCTTCAGAACAAGTAGCAGATATCTTCACCAAATTTTTTTGTGAGAAGACATTCAGCAATCTCAAATCACTACTGGGGATTGCTGATCATGCTGTGAAGCATGAGTGATGACGATATTTCCAAATTTTGTTTTACAGTCCATGTTTAAGGGAGGATTTTTCCCACTCGGGTTTTTGCCTCTTTCCTTGGTTAAATGGACATGCAGTATGTAAAGGGTGACTAAGCCTTGTTGCTAGGCCCTATAATTTTATGATATTTTACTCATAAGTCAGGCTTAAGGGGGGGTGTTATAATAATCAACCCATAGTTAGCTATCTTAGACATTAATTAATCCAATTTTTGTCTTATTTGCCTAGTTTCCATATTCCACCTTATGCAAGTTGTCCTCCACACATTCATAGTGGTCAAACTTGCTAAATTTGAGTCATGGAGTGCTTGGGAAACCTCTTGGAATCAAATCTGCTTTATTCCTGGCCTCCCTAGCACATGTCTGCTTTTTCTGCTTTATTCCTGCTCTTTCTGAGTTTTAAGGCAATTGAGAAAGTTTGACTAGGTGAAGTTAACTTGTTTTTTGTCCTCAACATCCTCCACTTTTTTCTCCTATGAAAAGAATGTATGAGTTGTCCTTCCACCATCTATTAGCTTTCCTAATTGATTTTTCCAATTCGTGAGCTCCTAGACAGATTTGGAATGTGCTTTATGCACCTATGGGAGATTTGCTTAGATTTAGTAAGCCTGCTTTTGACTAAATTCAAATGGCATATTCATGCATTCGAATATTTCATGTAATTATTTATTGTGGCAGCTTATGACTTCACATGGTTGGCTATTGTACACTTATTCAATACAGATTAGTGTTCTGCTCCATATTCAGTCTCATTTTGTGAGTAATTTGCATGTGTAATTAGTAGTTGTTGTGAGTGTAATTGTTCTAACACCTGGGTTCAATTTCCACACAATTTCAGTCTCCTTTGTTTGTAATTTTGCATGTTTGATTAGCAATTTTGTGAGTGCAATTGTTCTATCACTTGGTTTCAATTTTCACATTGTATCAGAGCCTTTGTAGATCTATTTCTCTCCTTCCATATTGCTATTGCAGGTTCGACATATTGACTAGGAGCACATTCTGCTGGTTGAAGGGCACAGTTCTGAGCTATGGATCAATCTCAGAAGATCATCTTGACTCCATTTAATTTCTTTGAATGGAAATCAGAGATGGAGATACTGTTGAGAGCGAAAGGTCTCTACAGGGTGACTATGGCAACTAAGGCAGAGCCCAATGTAGCTGCAGAGAAAATTAAATGGAACAATAGTAGGGATGAGGCCTATGGTCTTTTGTGTCTGAGCATATTAAGAGACCTCCTCTTCCATCTTGATGGATTGACATCATCCAATGAAGTATGGGAGAAGCTTGTAGAGCTTTTTGTTAAGACAGATGAGATGAGAGGACATCAAATCGAGAATGAATTGATCTCTTTAAGTCGCAGTAGCTTTGAATCCTTGCAACTCTATTTTCCAAGTTTAAAGCCCTTGTTTTCTAGCTAAAACAATGTGGAATTGAAAAGAAGGAAGAGAAACTAATTTTGGCCATACTCTCGAAACTTGGCCCTGACTATTCAGTGTTTGTTTCGACCTTCCATGCCACCAAGTTTACAGCTCGAGCTTGGAATATTCCTAAGCTTGTAGAGTTCATGGAATCCCTCATACAAGAACAAGATAAATTGGTGATGATGGGCACCATCAAACTTTCCAAAGACCAAGATTTGGTTGTTGGAAATTTGAGGGTGGATTCAAAAGGAAAGAAGAAAGCTAAGAATCCACCTGAACAAAAGAGAGACAAGAAAAAGTCTCAAGAGGAGCCCCAAGGCTCCAAGAAGAACTTCTAGAAGAAGAAGAATAAATGAGAAATGAACAAGTGCGCATACTACAGTAAGGGATATCATCCTGAAAGATCCTGCATGAAGAAGCAAATTGACATGTTGACCCAAATCTTGGAGAAGAATAACATCTCCCTTCCTGATTGCTCAAAGAAGAGGGAAGGAGGATCAAATTCAGAGGATAGAGAGAGACTACATGCTTTGGTTGCTGGTACATCAAGCTCACCTAGCTTCATCATAGAATCTGGAGCTTCAAGACATATGGTTTCGACCAAGGAGGCATTCTCCTCTCTTGACATGTCGAAAGGTCCAGCAATAGTGCTGGGAGATGACTCTCTCACTGACGGTTTGGGGAAAGCAAGGATTGATATTGACCATGGTAAGTCCAGTAATGTATTGTATGTTCCAGGTCTTGCTTCTAACCTCTTGTCAGTGTATTAGATGACTCACACAAGGTCTCCAAAGAAGATCATCTTATCCCTTGATGATGTTGATATCACAGAGATCTCGAATGGTAAATTCATTGCAAAAGGAGTTGTAGACCACACTTCGAAGGTATACATGTTTTCACATTTTCTACCCTACTCAAACCCCTATTCTCTTTTGATTCATGCTAATGAGGAAAGCAAGCTTTGGCATGAAATATTTGGCCATCTTAACTATAAGTATCTTTCTGATCTAAGTGAAAAAGAAATGGTCATGGGGTTACCAAAGATTAAGTTTTCCAAGGGAGTCTGTCAAGGTTGTATCCTAGGAAAACACCCAGACCATAAATTTGAGAGAGCTAGTCATGAGAGAACCTCTGCACCTCTTGAGTTGATCCATAGTGATGTTGCTGGTCCATTTCCTCATATGTCAATGAGTCAAGCCAAATATGCATTTACCTTCATAGATGAATTTTTTAGGTATTGTTGGGTTTACTTCTTGAAGCATAAGTCTGAAGTTCTTGACCTCTTCAAAGTCTTGAAGGCCTTGGTTGAAAACCAGTCTTGGAGGAGACTCAAGATCCTCAAATTTGGAAATGATGGTGAGTATGTCAAGTCTGAGTTCATTCAATATTGTAAAGATGCAGGTATTCAGATGCAGCATTCAATCCCTTACACACCACAACAAAATGGTGTTGCTGAGAGAAAGAACGGATCATTGAAGGAGATAGCAACCTATATGAAGGAGGCTAAGAATTTTCCACCAAAGTTTTGGGTCGAGGCTATAAATTGTGTATCCTATATCTAGAATAGAGTGCCTCATAAATAGCTTGATGGTATGACTCCTTTTGAAGCTTGGAGTGGGCATAATCCATATGTGACCCATTTATGGATTGTTGGCTCAAAGGCTTGGGCTAGAATTCCAACTGAAAAGAGAAAAGATTTGCAGCCCCAAAGCCAAGAGTGCCTATTTGTTGGGTATTCTGAATATTCAAAAGGGTACAAGCTGATCAACTTGAGCACAAACAAATCCTTCATTGAAAGGAGTGTTCAATTCCAAGAAGAGCCTTTAGCAGCAGTTGAAGTTGGAGAGTCTTCTTCACCACTAGAACCATTGAATGAATGTGAAAAGACAAATGAGTTTGCTGATTCTGATATGTTTGATAATGATGATTTAATTGTACATCCTGACAGTCCTACAATACCAAAATGGGCAGCAAAGACCATTCATGCAGCTAGAGAACTAGCTGGAAATCCTAGTGATCCTAGGAGGACTAGATCTCAGTTTGAGAGTGCCCTGTGTATGAAAGATCGTTTGTTTGTAGAGAAGTGCTATCTGATGGTTGAATCAAAATCTTAGACATATGAATATGCAACACATGATTTAAGATGGCAAACAACCATGAAAGAATAATTCAGCTCACTCCAGAAGAACAACACTTGGGAACTGGTTGATCTCCCCCCAGGGAGGAAGCTAGTTCAATGTAAGTGGGTTTTCAAAACTAAGTTTGCTGCTGATGGTTCACCTTTGAAATATAAGGCCAAATTGGTAGACAAGAGATACTCACAGGTACATGGTATTGACTACAATGAAACCTTTGCACCAGTGGCAAAGATGGACTCCATCAGGCTAGCCTTAGCCATTGCAGATTCGAAGCAGTGGGAGGTACATCACATGGATGTGAAGTGTGCTTTCTTGAATGGAGATATTACTAAATATATTTACATGCAGCGACCTCAAGGGTTTTTTACTAATCCATCTTTTGTGTGTAGGCTAAAGAAATCATTGTATGGGCTTAAGCAAGCCCCTAGGGCTTGGTATGCCAAGATTGATGGCTTTCTGTTGTCATTATGTTCTATTCGATGCAAGTATGATCATAATGTTTATTTGAAGCTGATTCATGGATCTTTTATGATTATTGTCTTGTATGTGGATGACCTTCTGATTACAAGAAGTTCAAAGAAAGAGATTGCCTCCTTGAAGGATGCAATGAACCATGCATTTTCTATGACTGATTTGGGGTTGTTGAGCCAATTCTTGGGTCTCGAAATTGCTCAATCCCAACATGGAATAAAAGTACATCAGTCCAAGTATGCTTTATATTTTCTGAATAAGTTCAACATGAAATATTGCAAGCCAAGCAAGACTCCCTTCCTTTCAGGAGTTAAGCTTGAAGAAGTAGGTTCTTCTCCTATGGTAAATAATACACTATATAGGTAGTTGATTGGGTGTTTACTTTACCTTACACACACTCGACATAATATTTATTATGCAGTAAGTGTGGCCTCAAGATACATGGATCAGACTCATGAGATCCATTGGAGAGAATCCAAAAAGATCCTTAACTTTGTTCAGGGAACAAGAACTCATGGGATCTTCTACAAAGCTAAATATGATCTTGATTTGATTGGGTTTACTGACAGTGATTGGGAAGGTGACAACACAGATCGAAATTCAAAATTAGGATATGTGTTCATGCTTACTGAAGGACCAATCAGCCGGTCAAGCAAGAAACAGAGTGCCATAGCACTCTCATCTATAGAAGCAGAGTACAGAGGAGTTGTAAATGCAGCAACTCAATGTTTATGGTTGGAGGGGATACTTGGTGAGTGTGGCTTTGAATCTGAGTTTTCAACTATTATCTATTGTGATAATTAGAGCACCATTCGAATATGAAATGATCTAGTTCAGAGACAGAGAACCAAAAACATTGAGATCCATATGCACTACATCACACAGCTTGTGCATGATGGCACCATTCACCTACTCTTCCGTGCATCTTCAGAACAAGTAGCAGACATCTTCACCAAAGTTTTTTGTGAGAAGACATTCAACAATATCAAATCACTGCTGGGGATTGCTGATCATGCTGTGAAGCATGATTGATGACAAGATTTTTAAATTTTGTTTTACTGTCCATGTTTAAGGGAGGACTATCCCACTGGGTTTTTGTTTCTTTCCTTGGTTAAACAGATGTACAGTATGTAAAGGGTAACTAAGCCTTGTTGCTAGGCCCTACAGTTTTCTGATATTTACTCATTAAGTCAGGCTTAAGGGGGGGTGTTAGAATAATCAACCCATAGTTAGCTACCTTAGACATTAATTTATCCATTTTTTGTCTTATTTTCCTATTTTCCTATATTCCACTCTATGCAAGTTGTCTTCCACATGTCCTAGAAGTCAAACTTGATAAAACCGAGTCATGGAGCACTTGGGAAACCTCCTAGAAACCATATTTAGCATGTCTTCTTTATTCCAGATCCTCCCTACCGCATATCTGCTTTTTCTGCTAAGTTGCCTACTTTATTGAGATTTATGACAAAAGAGAAAGTAAGACTAGGTGTAGTTGATTTGTTTTTTTCCCTCATCATCCTCCATCCTTTTCTTCTAATAAAATCATGTATGAGTTTTCTTTCCATCCCTTATTAGCTTTCCAACTTGAATTTTCCAATTCGTGAGCTTCTAAGTGGATTTGGAAACTGCTTTATGCACCTATGGGGGATTTGACTAGATTTAGTAAGCCTACTTTTTGACTATTTCAAATGGCATCCTTATGCATTCGAATCTCTCATGTAATTATATATTTCTGCAGCCTATTACTTCATAAGGTTGGCTATTCTTCACTTATTCAATACAGATTAGTGTTATGCTCCAATTTCAGTCTCATTTGTTTGTAATTTTGCATGTTTGATTAGCAATTTTGTAACTGCAATTGTTCTATAACTTAGGTTCAATTTCCACACAATACATATAAAAATGGCGATACATAATGGTGGCCTCAATGGGAGGCTGAATACAAAGATGATATGAAGAATTGATACATAGGAACAATGACATTCTCATGGAATGCAATATCATCACAACTGATGCTTTGTTGGATCTATAAGTGTACATAACTGGATACTGAGATTTAGAATCTCTGTGGTACAATATATATCATCAAGTACTGGAGATACATGGAAGCATAATACTGGGGCTTCCGAACACTGTTGCCAACACAACCCGGAAATCACAAGGGACATGAGACTGTATGAGTCCCATAGTGGAATCACCAATGTGCTAGAGTTAGGCGACAATCGAGGTCTTCAACCAAGTAATGAATGGACCAATACCCTGTGCGAATCTCAACGGTGCAATGATGTCACTAAATTCGAGCACGTTAGACAAAACCAACCTGAAAGGCACTAATGACTACTTTGAAGGGGTCCAAGGAACTCATCAATGAGGTGGATGAAACCAGGATACATGGACCTTTATGTCTATCCTCTGGAATAGATGTGTTGATGTCGATAGAGGGAGATCTACAAATAACAAGGAAATGATGTTTCCTTGATTAGAAGCGCAAGGGGGACAACCAAAGATATGGAACAATCAGGGGATTGACACACTGAATGGAGAATAGGGGCATGTGAGTACATGGGAATCAAACTTCCTTTGTTCAGAGTACGATGACATAGATTACCTGGCATCAAATGAAACTGACTCATGGAAAATAGATCATAGCTATAAACCAGGAAGATAACTACAATGGGAAATATTGAGGGAAGTAATTGAGCTAGTGATGTCCAGGGGATCCAAGAGAGAATCATTGTAGAGTACTCTGAACAAAGGCGACCCAATGGGGGAAATATGCCATAATGTGAGATCATATGTGGTGGCCCCTAAAGACACCATTTGGTCCTTCTTCATAGTTTAAAGAGCATGAAAAAGGGATATAAGTGAGTTCAATATGATATGATCTCGTGGATTTTTAGCGAGCCTGAGAAGGTAAATGCTCAATGGAGAAGTGAGTTCAATATGATACGATTTCATGGATTTTTAGCGAGCCTGAGAAGGTAAATGCTCGATGGTGTTTTCATTTTTAGAGAGTTTGAAAAAAAAAAGAAGACTCCAATGTGGTCTTTTTTTCGTATGTATTCTCCTAAGCTCGAAAAATGATAAAATTGTACAAAGGAGAGATCTCCCAACCTTTGGGGAAGGGATAAATTTTTACCATTGGTAGTCCAACCAGGTTGGAAAAGGTTAAACCTATACTGAATTGATGGTCATTCAAATACTTTTACGAGCATCAACAAAACCAAGATTGCTTGACGATATTTTCTTGATGAGAGGGTTGGAAACGAGCTTAAAGACAACCCACAATGATATTTTTTATAAGTCACGGCCCCAATGTCCGACAAAGCATAAAATGATACAAAGGGAAACATTCTGGGCTTGAATGTGCCATGGTGGTCCTTTTCTTTCAATAGTCTACGTAGTTTGAAAAAGGAGATAAATGAGGCCACATAGACTCCCTTTCAAATACTTTAACGAGCTTGAAAGGATGCAAGTGTGCTCGACAATATTTTCATTCTTTTAGGAGTCAGAAAAGAGCTTAATATAAACTCTGTAATGGTCTGTCAAACAATGATGAAGTGTTTGATATATGGAAAGAGGTTATGTTGTGGACATGGCTGATAGGAATAAATGTAGAACACTGATGGGACCTCCTTGCGGGACGATGGATGGAGGTAAAATAAGGCCAACTGTGCAGTATGGATGGAGCAAATGTCTTGTGAACATGCCAATCTGTACAATGGGTGATATGCGTGATGACACACAAATCGAGGTGACTTCGGGAAATTGGCCTCAAAAGGGTAGGTTATTCACCCAGGATATTTTCGCACAATGGTGGCAACTTCATATCCTCATAGAGGACAATCCATATGTGAACATGGACTACCCGGGAGATCCGGAAAGGCCTCAACCTCTAGCATGGGTCTGGGGACTTGATAGTATGTATACATGACGCTTTGTCATAGCATTCATATATAGTGTGCTAGCATAGTGGTAGCTAGATCATGTGTGTGATAGATACTAACAACATACCATGTGCATGTGTAGACGTGGGACCACACTCTCCAGCGGGGTACTAGTGGCGTAGGGTGAGGGTGGAGGGGTTATATCTACTCAATCACATCCAAATGATGTGACAAAGTGCTATAATGGATTCATTGTGGCTGGACGTTGAGCGACTACTGGAGGGGGTCACTAACTCATGGTAAGAATGACGCAAAACAAGAAAGAACAAATATGCTACAAGGGTAGGCATGGTGAGCGACTTCAAGAATTGAACATCTTGACCTAGAGCCAATTTCGTGGATTCTTCAAGAGGTGACCATCAGAGTTAGTGAAGAGATATTCCCCCTAGCTGAGACATCAATGGATGACATAAGATACATACCACATGGAATCAAACTTCCCTTTCCCTAGCTTATCATTGGTTTGGTTGTAGATGAGGACTAGGTCCCCCTCGCTAAAGGTGCGTGGGTGGACATGGGAGTCATAATGGGACTTTGACCAAAGTTTAGATGCTTTGATCATTTGGAGAGAAGAACGATGGTCCTTATTGGTCTGTTCAAGTGTAAGCAGGTGTTGTTATAGTGGTGAAGTATGAGGAAGAAGGTCAACGGTAAGACGAGGCGACGGAATATGGAATTCAATGGGAAGAACCGATTCCACACCATGGACTAAGTGAATTGGGGTAAAATCGGTGACGATTTTAGAGATCTCTCCGTCATCGCAATAGTAGTTCTAGGATATATTAGGTGGATCTTCCATGGTCGAGGACGGGATAGGACTACTGGAAGTAGAGATCGTGTAAATGGTGTTAGTTGTGTCCGAGGAAGAAATCAGAGGGTGGATCTCCTCAAGGTTAGTAACATCGGACTCACGAGAGTGTTTCCAAAGGTCACGTAGGAGTGACTGATGCTTAGGAAAGTCTAGCAAATAGTGAGAATAATGACCATATAAGCCACAAACTGCACAAGGATGGTTGGTTCATAATGATTTGTTCTTAACCACTGGTGGGTCTGGGACGTTGATTACTGGGGCATCGTCGTTCTCAACTATAGTGTCCATGTGGCTGCGAAGGAGATGTAAATCATGAAAATTTTGTGTTGCATGGCCTTGAAGATCGCATAAATCACATATAGGAGCCAAACATGCTTCAGTCGTCTCTTTGGTTTCCTTCCCCCCAGCCTTCTTTGGAGGAGGGGTAAGAGTGGAGACAGGAGTAGTCTTTGGTGGACAAGGAGGTGGGTGCGAAATCATATCAATAGGTTGGACGAGAGTCAACACAATATGGGGAGTCGAGGGCAGGGTGGGTGGATTGAGGCACCACATAGGAATACCCAGTGTGAAACCAAGCAAGTTGAGTGTAGCCATGACAAGATTTCTCACAATGCTAGATGGTGGAAAAATGAAGGGAATTGTGTAGATAGGGAATAAACCCCAATAATTCCTCGATGAATGTTGTTGAGGTTGTGATGTAGTCAGAATGTTACTGGATGTGATAATGCAAAAATATGATTTACCAGTCGACGAAGGGGGAGGTGGTAAGGACAAAAATGTGTCTTTCATAGGAGGGTTGGTAAACAATATCGGGCCAATGACAGACAAGGATGGTATGGACACGTTGTCGATAGTCGAAAGGACGTGTTCCAGTGTAGCTGGCCCCTTCGGATCATAGTACGTCAGCTGGTCAATGCTGAGGATCTTCCCATCATGAGAAAACAACAAGAGTCGAAAGACTATAGAGGCCACGAATTGCATGACATAATTTAGCTACATCCTAGGATGAGGTTGTAATCAAGTTGGGTGTTGAAAAACTCAATGTCAATCACCATTGTTTTTCTGGATAACTCAATAGGGACGTTCATGAGAACACCTTGGGGATGAGCAGAGTGACCATCATAGGTACGAAGAGTAGTGGTGGAAGGTTGAAGGGTGGGATATTTGGGTTTCTTCCAAACAAAGGTTGACATAACACAAGTGGATGCCCGCTCATCGATAATGCATCGATGAATAACCAAATCACGAATTGTGACTGGAACATGGAAGAAGATGGATGATGGCATCAAGGGTTCTCCTTGATCTAGGTCGAATGTGATCACTCTAGAGCCAGAGGGATCGATATCACCTAGCACATATAACAACAATTTATGTTGCGAAGGGCAGGTTTTGAGCAATTCTAGAGATGACATGGCTATGGGAGACTGAGCTAAATCATCAACTATACTGTAGTTGAGCGCAGCTCTAGCTGTGGCATTGCTCGAGACGTGACGTGAAGGGAACCAAGGGACTTTGGAAACCGCGTTCATAAGGGGTAGCAGAAAATGAAAAAGGAATGTTAGGAGTGGTGGAGGTAGATGTTGCGGATTGGTCAACCATTTCCGTGGTGGAACCATATTGGTTTCGTCGAGTCTGGAGGTTGATGTCAGAAGATAATGTCATGAGGTGATGGACACCAAGATCAGCGGGTTGAGCCGCATCCATGCTTGCGATGGATTGTGAAGCTAAGGGATGGGTTGCAACCATTCCTTGGTTTGAAAGGGGGTTTTGGAGTACCATAGGTGGAGGACTTGGGGGTACAGGGTTTGGCTGAGCCGAAGAAGCCGCATTGGGATCACGTTGAATATAATTTTGAAGTAAGTGTTGGATGCGAGTCAAGTGAGGACATTGATGAGTGTAATGATCGTACGTGTTACAGATGGAACATAGATGGTTAGTCCATAACTGTGGGTTCTTCCCAGGTCGAGTAGGACGGTTGGGATTCTGTGCAAGAGGGTCATTGTTTCTATTGTTCAGAGGATTTCCCTGCTGGCCACCTCCTTGCTTCTGGTTGTTACCTCGATTCCTACCTATCTTATTCATTCCCTTCCCTTGTTGGTTATTAGGAGTGGGTTGGTTAGGTAGGTTCTACTGTGCATAGAAATGTCCTGTAGGAGCAGGAGGAGTCGAGGTTGAAGTCGAAAGGGGATGCACATATGGTGCGAAATAGACCAGAGGAGTTGGTGGGGCTTCAAAGCCGACCATTTGGTCAGTACATGAGTGTGTCGAAAAAGTCAGTCCATGAACATGAGGAGTCGGTGTAGTAGGCACATAGGAAGGAGTGGTGCCGGACTGAGCCGTTACACGTGAATAATCAGGGGCATAACCTAGTTGGACAACACTAGGTGTGTGACCAAAATGTGGTGGCATCACAGGAGATGCCGGATAAAAGAGAGGATGATATGTAACAAAAATGATGACTCCATTAGTAGCATGGGATGTCCCCTGTGTATCTTGACATTAGGAGCCAACACGGGGATCATCAGGGATGATGGTATATAAGTAACCAAATTGGGAATATATAATATCGAAATATTGAGCCTTAAGAATGGATTGCTCTTCAGTTTGTGGGCGCTACGACGACAACACCATTCATGGATATGATCCATGATATGGGTAGTTTTGTTCTATTGACATGATGCTAATATTTCCACTCCCTTGTCATAACAGACGTGTAACTGGAATTATTGAAGGAACATAGAGGCTAACAAGGAAAAATCAAGGTAAGTGGCATGAGGAAGTTCAATGTACCACTTGGCAGCAACACTAGTGAGTGTGTGCTGGAATAATCTCAACCAGACATAATCATCCACTATGCTGATATATGAACACCATAGATGGAATGACACGATGTGATTTTGAGGATCCTCTCCCACCTTTCCCTCAAACTTAGGGATGTCCAAGGGAAGTTTGGTAGGAATAGGAGGCCATTATGGGTTATGATGGATGGGTTCATTGGAAAACTGTACCAAATTAGGTAGGTTGAGGCTAGCCATAAAAGGTAGATTATAACTGTGAATGGATCGGGAAGGGCCAACGATGGTTCCAGCGGTAGCGGGAATGCATTCCCATGTGAAACTGGGGGTATGTAAGGTTGATTTTCGACAGTAGGAATAGTCACTGGAATGGTAGGAATAGTCGGAATGGAAGTGGAAGGGCTACTTCCTCCAGGTATAAATGGTGGAATTGTTGAAAATGTGGTGGCTGACGTGGGGCCACCCATAGTGGGTAACAAACCAACATCAAAGTGTGTAGTGGGGAAAATATCACTAGGACTAGGACTTGTCGGTCAAGTGGAAGAGACACCCGTAATGATAGGTGGAATGGACATAAGTACACTACTAACTATCCCTCCTTGAAAGGGATCAGGATGTGCACCATCCATGGGGATAGATGGAGCAATGAACAAGATGGGTTCAGACTGATATGAATCTGAATCAGACTTAGAGGCCATGTGTGGCTCTGAATATCGCGAACGATGTTGAATATGGATCTGACGGTGACATTTCAAGGAACCGAACTGGGGGGTATGCCCCCTAAGCATATGTGAGTAGCGTGGTGGAGTTATGTTGACTATATGTAGTGTTGTGTAATGAATGAAAAATCGAGAGTATCAATTGTAGGCTCAAAAACCCAACTACAACCGATTGTGGAGGAGGAGAGCATATGAAATGGCAGCTCGTAGGACAACAACAATCTCTAAAACTGAACTGTGACAACAGGTCACAACAAGGATAGTCTACAAAAAAGTTTCTAGAAAGACAACAAGCAACACTACCTATAAAATAAATGACATACTAATCTATGGGATAAAACTGCAAGCAATATCCTAACTATAAGCTGGAAGCCCCTCATAAATCATATCCTCGGCAGGGTGATGAAATCCCAATCAAATAATACGAAATGGAAGAACAATATAGGCTAAGAGAATCCCCCTACCGAGAAGGACCTCTGGGTAAAAGATCCCTAGAAGAATGGAAACTAGGCTACCTCGTTCATGACACCTCCATTCGGTTTACTAGCACTCAATCCCTTTGGCCCTCCATCACCGACTGGGTGATACGAGGATGACTATGAAGGTTAATCCTTCGGTGCAAGATGGAGTGCGGCATTCCACCTTGAATTTCGGAACCCCTTCATTTGAGGCTTACTCCTGCAGAGAAAGGGGCTCTCGACAAACTGGTTGTGACTGTGTCAACAAGTACAAGAGGATTTTGGTCCCCTAATGGACAAAAACTATGTCTCAAGATGTAAGTGATAGAGGGGTGTTTTTTGGATGCCTATCCCTAAAGTCCTAACTTAACTACAATATTTTTTTTTCCTCAAATGAGGTTACAATGTTGGTTTTATTAATTTAATTTTAAGGCTTGCTTGGGGTCATGAACCAAGCTTTTCAATTATATCATGTGAAATGTGTGCAACTGATGTGTATACAAATGCCAACAATCCACGATGAAGATGGAACAATCTCACTGTCGGGATACAAATATAATGTAGATAAAAAACAATAAAGAACAGTAAATATGCTGCAAAATAAAGTTTTCTTCTCGAAATAAAATGTACTTGAAGTAAATGAGCAGTAAAAGGAACTAATCAAATGTAGGAAACATTCATGGGGTCTCAACCACAAATCTCAACTAGAACAACTCACTAATCAAGTAAGAGGGATCTCAAAACATACCACGGGGATGCAAAAGATCAGATCTGGACATAAAATGGTCGGAATAAGAAATTTAACACAGATAGGGGGTTTGAAACAAGGATTTGAAGCACAAAAATAGATTGAAAAATAGAAGGTCACATAGAACTGATAAATAATCATGATTGCAGCTAAAAAACAGTTGTTAGAGCCAAGTCGCACAATAGAGAGGATTAAACACGACAAGTCGCTCAAAGCCGAGTCACAGAAGCGACTAGGGTTTCTCCGACAACCGGGAAAGGAGTGATCTGGGTTTTTAATATAGGTTTCTCTTATTTGGGTTAAAGGGGCAACCTAGGTTGCGTTTATCATGCAAAAAGGTGCAACTGGGTTGCAGCTTTCGATCGGAAAGGTGCAACTCGGTCCGAATGGAGGATTTTTTCAAAATATGGTTGTTGGCTAGGGCCAAGGGGTAGGCACTGATGCAATATTTGTTCGAATCTACTGCGAGAGGGTTAGATCTATGATGACTGAGGGAATCAAGGTGGACAAACCAATAGAAAAACATGCAAAAACCGAGATCCATGTGGATCGATTGAGTATGGTCTCCAAAACTGTAATGGGGATTTCTCCCCTACTACATGCATAAGCACTAACCTTAGCTCATCCAAAGCATAATGAAAAGTTCAATGATAACAAAATAAACAATACAAAAAAAGAAAATATTTTTTAAGGGTTTTCATATATATAATCTAAATTAATGCATAAAATAAAATAAACATACCTCATATGCAAATGGGATACCGCAACCGTCCTCGGAAGTGGTTCCGTAACTCCACGATCTGGGTCTCTAGCCTCTTCCACAATGTGTTTTCAAATGAGGGGAATGGATCCAAATGGGTTCGAAGTGAACTCAACGTACACGGTAGGAAATGACATGGAAAATAATGGAATAATGGCAGAGGAAGCATGTGGTGTGACTGAGAGAAAATGGAAAAAAGTAAAATGTGCTTCTGGAATGACCAAAAAGAGTTTTGGGAAAGTCCTTCACAATGTATTTAAGTATGGTATTAGGGTTTTTGATCCATGGTATTTATCTAGGTTTTTTTGACTCGTTTTCCTTTTTAGGGGTTTTGACCATTTTTGGGAGAGTGAGGATAAATCACAAATAAATTCTCATCATCCCTTCATTTATGGGAAAGAATAATAATTTTTTAGACCATTTTTAGGAGAGAGTGAGGATAAATAACAATAAATTCTCATCATCCCTCCATTTATGGGAAATAATAATAATTTTTTAGACCATTTTTAGTGGAAATACAATTGTGATGGTCAAAATGAAGGAAATAATGGTGGGAATATGATGTATGGCTATATTTTAGACCATGGAGAGCTAGGTGAACACTTTTTTGTGTTAACAACTTTGAGGAGGGAGTTGAGGTACTTTACGACATTCTAGGGGTTAGATGGGGTATAATGCCCTCCCTCCAGCTGATTCGGTGGATTATTCCTCTTTAAAAGATCCAATATGGTACAATGGTTCAAAGAAGCCGTGGGTGAAAAATCGGACGGCAAAATATAAACGTCGGAGCTCACAAGAGCTTTATCCTTCCACAACGTCGGAGCTCACAAGAGCTTTCTCCTTCCGCAATGGTGGAAACTTAAAGGACAGATTGGAAGTTGGAGCGGAACGGGAGCCGCAACGACAGAGATATAAAGGATCAAAAGTCGAAGCGGAATGAGAAAAACAATGACGGAGATATAAAGGATCAGAAGTCGGAGTGGAATGGGAGCCGCAACGGCGGAAGCCCAAGACTTATGGAGTGGCGCACACAGCAACGCGAGGTTTGAAAAGTCAAAACGAGAGACTTTACCATCTGCCGTCCGCAACTGCGGAAGACTTAGAGACAAGACATCCCGACGGAAAATCAAATGGAAGCTGATTCGGAGGTCCCAAGGACATCCCCTTCTGCAATGGTGGAAGCACAGATGACAAAAACTTCCGACTCGAAAACCAAAAGACCGCCGATTGAGACAGAGCTCATCGGAGCTAGTTTCTCGTCCCTCTTTTGCAATGGTGGAAGTTTAATTCACATATGGTTCCACTGCGGCACAGCTCTGTTTTATACAGATGACGTTATCATGGAGGTCAGATCCTTAGCATGGTGGGAACACCCCTCATGGGGAACTTTATGATGTGGTAGGATTTCATCATGTACAGCTTATTTGTAACAGTTTGGCAAAGCTTTTCTTAGTAGTTATGCCATAGTTGGGATAACGTTGAAAGGCATATGAACAGCCTGATGCAACGGTTTCGGAAATGTGGAAACCGCTTGTTATGATAAATGAGTTGGCATTTGGCAAGGGGATGTGAACAGCCACATTTTTTAACGTTTTGGCTCATTGGTAACGGCGAAAATGAGTAATAAAGGGAGAAAAATCCGGTACTTATGGGGGATTAAATGGAGGAAGCTGGTGCCCAGAAGGACAGACGAAGTAAGAGGAGAAAAAAAAAGTTGGCTTTAAAATTATTCCAGATGCTGTTAGTGTAAAGTCGACCATTCTCTATTACATGTTGGCTTCTTTGTCTTTTGAAGACCAGATTGTAATTTCCAGAGAGGAGTCTTGAAGACTTTCTGTTCAGCCTTCTGTTTTATAGTTTTCTGTAGTTAATTTTGACAGAGACAGAGGATAGCAGGAGTGTTTTTGCTGCAATTTATCCAGAGTGCTGTTTGTATTTAGAAGTCGACCATTTCTCTGTTATAGTTTATCTTCTTTATCTTTTGAAGTCCAAGTTGTAAGTTCCAGAGAGGAGGTCTTGAAGACTTCCTGTCCAGCATTCTGTTTCTGCAAATGCTGAAGTTGATGCCAGAACCATTTTGTACCATTTAAAGCCATTAATTGGATTGGTACCCATTGGAGAGGGACCCAGAGACGTATCCCAGTGGAGGAGGTGAACTCCGTTATCAACTTCTCTTTGTGACTCTGTTTTTGTGTTTTCTTCCTTGTATCTGTCTATCATTGTTGTGGTTTTCAGTCCTGTTCTGAGCATTTAATTTCTGTTGATGTTGTCCCATTAATTAACCTATTGCACGCATTCTTTTACAACAAGATTTTAATGCACTAAAGTTGAGGTCCTACGGATCATATTTTGGTATCAGAGCTGGTTGACTGTTGTGCAAGTTTGTGAATGCTTACCAGGTCTAGGTTAAAGCTTGGTGAAGGAGAATTAGTTGAAGGAGATCCTGATATTGGCTCAAGGAGAACATTCTCAAGAACCATATATTCTCCATGAGGGGAAGAAGAATGACATACCGAACGGGAAAAACCTGTTATTTCTGAAACTGAGTTTCTGGAGGCTTTTATGAGCATGAAAGCCATGATGGAAATTCTACTCGATGAGCGAGCAGAAAGGAAGAAGAAAGAAGAAGGATCTTCATCCAACGATGCAGATGCGAAGAAGGAAGAAAAGGGTAAAGGCGTAGGAGGTGATGGTGATCCTCCTGACCCTAATCAGACTTTTTCTTCTTCTCATTCAAATAATGCAAGTCCTAATATGCCTTATTTCAAATTGGATGTAAAATTTGAATTACCTATTTATAATGGAGAGTTAGATGCTGAAAAATTAGACAATTGGATCAAGCAACTTGAAGTATATTGCAGGGTGCAGGGCATTAATGATGACCCTTCCAGGATTCAATTGGCCACTTTGAGAATGAGTGGAATGGCTCTTATTTGGTGTGAGAGCAAGATTCAGTAGGATATTCGAAAGAATGGTAAAATTATTTCAGTTTGGAATGAATTCATTGAAGTATTAAGGAAGCAATTTTATCCTTTAGGTCATATGCAACAATTAATAATGAGTTGGCAAACTTTTAGACAAGCTAAAGGACAAAGCATTCAGGAATATACTCATGAATTTAGAAAGAGGGCTATTGCATTGAATGTTGCATTGGATACGCAAGAAACTCTTCTTAAATATATTGGTGGCATGCATTCTTATTTGCGACATAATTTGTTGATGTTTAACCCCAGTAATTTGGATGATGTATGTGTTCAAGCTACACATTTAGAAGCTAGGGGTAAGCATGATGATGATTCGTTTATGAAGAAGTCATCTAAATTTGACAATGAAGATAAAAGCAAAGATAAGGGAAAGAAAACAACTACCATTACAAAAGAGGGTGAGAGACCCACATGCTCACATTGTCAGAAAGGGCATGATGTTTCAAAGTGTTGGAAACTTCATCCGGAGTTAAAGCCTAAATGGATGGGAAGAAATAAAAACAAAGATAAGGATAATCAAGCAGCTACTGCAGCAATAATTCAAGACTTGGGATCTGATTCAGGTGATGAGACTAAGATCACAACAATAGGGATCCGAGGTAAAGATAAAGGTATATCTCTTTCCATTGATGCAAGTTCAAGTTCTAATTCATGTGCAAGTACAAGTACAAATCTGCTATCTACTTCTATGCAAAGTGAAAAAAGAAGAAGTGAACTGTTTCATGTTCGTGTCATTACAAATCATACAAATATTGATACATTGTTTGATAGTGGTTCACAAGTAAATATGATATCAGAAGAAGTGGTTAAGAAATTGCATTTAAATACTATGCCTCATGAAAAACCCTATCCTCTTGGTTGGGTTAATAATGATACACAATTGCAAGTTACAAAGAAATGTGTTTTGAAATTTGCAATCACTGAAAAGTTTATGGATGAGGTAGAACTAGATGTAGTACCACTTGACATTTGTGGAATTATACTTGGGAGTCCATATTTGTATGACCGGAAAGCAGTCTTTTATAGAGAGCAGAACAAATATCATCTCTTTAAAGGTGGTGTGGAATACATTGTTCGTGCACATCGTATGAAAACAAATCTAGCATTTGTCACTACAAGTCAAATGAAAAGGATAGTGAATGTTAGTAGGAAGTTTGCATTAATGGCTGTTAAAGGTGAATCATTGAGGGAACATGGAATTGAATTCATTAAAAGTGTTCCCGAGTATGGTGCTTTGTTACAGGGAGCTGAAATATTATCATTTAATAGAGATGTACAACTTGAAGTGCAGTTGCAACAAAGCATGCCTTTTTCAAATCTTGGCATGAGTCGGATGATTATTCAATTCCTCCAAACTTATTGGGATAAACATCCTAAGGATTGGGATGAATAGTTGCAGCACATGCAGTGCATTAAGTCTCATTTTGAGGCTTGTTTTTGTCATCTGTTGAGGTCACATGTGGACTTTTCTTTCGGCACAAAAGATGTTAGAGTTGGACATCATGATGCAAAGAAAGCAGTGTAGCAGATAGTGCAAGAAAAATAGGAGATGAGTCAGGAAATTTGCAAAGCCAGGCATGAAAATCATCATCCTTTTGAGGCCGAAAAGCAAGTTTGGTTGATCACCAAGCGAAGATTGAAAGGTAAAAAGCTCCATTTTGTTTATGATCGTTTTGATATCTTTCAAAATAAGTGTAAAAATTCTTTCTGTTTGAGCTTATCTCCAGTCGCATATGCAAAGAATTTTAAATGGTATGAACCTCCTTTGGTCATGGACAAGGAGACTAATATGCAAATTCTAAGCAAAGAAAGGTGGATGGAGATTGAAAAAGTGAGGGAACTTTACCCTCACTTACTTGCAGAATAATTCAGGCTTTTGGTGGTCCAAAAGCTCTTCAATGGGGAGGATTGATCTGGAGGATTATTCCTCTTTAAAAGATCCAATATGGTACAATGGTTCAAAGAAGCCGCGGGTGAAAAATTGGATGGCAAAAATATAAACGTCGGAGCTCACAAGAGCTTTCTCCTTCCGCAACGTCGGAGCTCACAAGAGATTTCTCCTTTCGCAACGGCGGAAACTTAAAGGACGGATCAGAAGTTGGAGTGGAACAGGAGCTGCAACGGTGGAGATATAAAGGATCGAAAGTCGGAGCGGAACGGGAGCCACAAGGGCAGAAGCCCAAGACTTACGGAGCTGCGCACATAGTGACACAATGTTTGAAAAGTCAAAACGGGAGAATTTACCCTCTGCCGTCCGCAACTGCGGAAGACTTAGAGACAAGAAGTCCCGAGGAAAAATCAATTGGCAGCCGATTTGGAGGTCCCAAGGACATCCCCTTCCGCAACGGTGGAAGCACAGATGACAAAAACTTTCGACTCGAAAACCAAAAGACCGCCAATTGAGACAGAGCTCATCGGAGCTAGTTGCTCATCCCTCTTCCACAACGGCAGAAGTTTAATTCACATATGGTTCTGCTGTGGCACAGCTCTGTTTTATACAGATGACATTATCATGGAGGTCAGATCCTTGGCATGGCGGGAACACTCCGGGAACTTTATGATGTGGCAGGATTTCATCATGTACAGCTTATTTGTAACAGTTTGGAAAATATTTTCTTGGCAGTTATGCCATATTTGGGATAATGTTGAAAGGCATATGAACATCCTGATGCAACGGTTTTGGAAATGTGGAAACCATCTGTTATGATAAATGAGTTGGCATTTGGCAGGGGGATGTGAACAGCCGCATTTTTTAACATTTTGGCTCATTGGTAACGGCGAAAATGCGTAATAAAGGGAGAAAAATCTGTTACTTATGGGGGCTTAAATGGAGGAAGCTTGTGCCCAGAAGGATAGATGGATTAAGAGGAGAAAAAAAAGTTGGCTGTAAAATTATTCCAGATGTTGTTAGTGTAAAGTCGACCATTCTCTGTTACATGTTGGCTTCTTTGTCTTTTGAAGACCAGATTGTAATTTCCAGAGAGGAGTCTTGAATACTTTCTGTTCAGCCTTCTATTTTACAGTTTTCTGTAGTTAATTTTGACAGAGACAGAGGATAGCAGGAGTGTTTTTGTTGCAATTTATCTAGAGTGCTGTTTGTATTTAGAAGTCGACCATTTCTCTATTATTGTTTGGCTTCTTTATCTTTTGAAGTCCAAGTTGTAAGTTCCAGAGAGGAGGTCTTGAAGAATTCCTGTCCAGCATTCTGTTTCTGCAAATGCTGAAGTTGATGCCAGAACCATTTTGTACCATTTAAAGCCATTAATTAGATTGGTACCCATTGGAGAGGGACCCGGAGACGTAGCCCAGTGGAGGGGGTGAACTCCGTTATCAACTTCTGTTTGTGACTCTGTTTCTATGTTTTCTTCCTTGTATCTGTCTATCATTGTTGTGGTTTTCAGTCCTATTCTGAGCATTTAATTTTTGTTGATGTTGTCCCATTAATTAACCTGTTGCATGCATTCTTTTACAACAAACTTTCACTAAATTTGAGGTCCTATGGATCACCAGCTCACTCCATCCTTTCATTCAGAATGTTTCACTTATTTGAGCAAATTTGGGCACCTAGGGGAAAAATACCCCAGGTAGCCTACCTTTAGCCTAGATTATGACTATTTTATTATTATTATTTAAGTTGACATTTTATAATTTCAAATTGACATTTTAAAGGCTTTTCGGCTTGGATATTTTTGTCTCCTAAAATTTTGGGCCCTCCTAAAAGATCGACCTGCTCATCCCTTTTACCTCCTCCATGGTCTCCTTCCTAGGTCTGTAACAAACCTTTACTTTCACATTTTAGACCTTGACCAACTACTATAAGGGATGCCCCTTATAGTGTTAAACATTCCCTATACCTAGTTTTCCATACCTTCCCTCTTGCTTTGGTATTCTAAACCTTGCACACAAACAACTAAACACACGTACAAAAAGTTAAAAAAGTGTAGGGTAAATCACAAGTAAAAGTGGGTTCTTTTCTACCTCTTTTTCACAGCATGACCACACTTTATTTTGTAATTTAATCATTGTTTGAAGTCTAGAAATGCTGTGAAACTACCAAACTAGTTGCTTATGTACATTGTTTTTATTTATGCCAACACATGAACACAAAGAATCATTACTACTGTTATAAATACTGATTTGTGTCTACTGTTGCATACTATTTGTGATAATGCTGCTAATGAGTACATGCAACTTCCTTTTATACTTGATGCAATAATATGGTAAATGCATGGTTATGCACACATTTTTGTTACTTATGCTAAGTTTATAATGAATCTATAAACAACTATTGCTTTTATGAATACTTGGATTAATGGATGATACTTATATTGCTATACATATTGTTTGGTAAATTACTTGTACTTGGTTAATATTTAGATATCATACTATTTGCACATTGGTATTCATTAGATACGCAATTGGCTTATCCTTAGATGAACTTGCACAATTCATATGCATGCTCATAGTACATCTATTGATCCAACTAAAGTTTAAAACAACTGCCATTTCCTAAAATATTTTCTATAAAGACCTAAGCCAAGAGAAGGTTCGGATGATCTGATCATTTGTTCCTAAATAGTTTTGGAAAGCATTTCCAAAAGCAAGAATTGTTATACAGAGCCTGATATTCCAAATAAGAGGAGCCTCACCTTTAAGAGTTCTAGATCACTTGCACATTGGAGCCAGCTTAGGGGATATGGATTAGAACCAGGAACGGTTCCGGGTCATGGTTGGGAGGAACATGGTAGTTCCAAAGTTATTTGATTATCATATATAAGGTCAAAAGTAGCTAGAATTTTATTAATTATGCTTGTTTAAGTGTTCAGGGTTCATAGTCATTAACAAACTAAATAATTGCAAGTATGAGGTCTCTACATTTTCAAGTTATATTAATTTTTTTATAAGTTATACTTATGGCTATTATGCCCTGGATTTAGGATATGCAAATTTTACTCTCCAGCTGAAATACACGCTTCAGGTTGTTTCATTTGTTTAATTCGAAACTCAGCCTTTAAATTCTTAGATAGATTATAGGGTTAAATTCCTCTTAGAATTATATTTAACTACTTTCAGAAGTTGATGTCAAAGTTTTAGTCTAGATATAAACCTTAGTTTCTAGATAAAATTAATTACCAGACCTCTGTCAGAATTTTACTAAAACTAAAACCCTTAGGTATTTTTTTTACAAATAACTTGTACATGTCTACGACCTTATTAAATATAAACTAAATATTAAACATAAATAGCTAACTAAACCAAAACAATTAATTAAACTCTTTTCAAACAATAAAACAATTAATATACAAATTTAATACATATCCATGAGCATTAAACTTGGGATCGAATCCCTTTAAATAAACTCAAACACATAAGCTAACACAAAGCTAACATATTACATTTTTCAACAACTCAACCATATAATACATAAAACCCATCTACGAATAAACAATGAAAAATTAAGCTAACAAATAGATTTACCATAATTCCTCATGCAAGGTCCAAGAGCCTACCCATGAATTCGAGAGGAATAACGTTTCACCCTATTAAAATCAAACTTATAACTTAAACATTATACATCATACCCAACCAACAATCGAACCATTATCAAATCTCATACGCTTAAGATAAAGAGATTTAAACAATTACTAAATAAATAAACAACATAACACCATATCTCATTTATCAAATACTTATACATAACATGAACCAAATGAGAAACAATTATCACAATCAATTAACCCATGTGACCCAATGTCGAAACTCATAAGCTCTGGCTTATTAATATTGACAGATAAATCCATTTACAACTCTTAACCAATAAATACAACATTAAATAAACATTAAACCCCAGCCATCGATCGACCCAAGATCTAATTGAATGAGGTCCCGACTGGGAGCAATAACATGAAATACATTTAACTAATCATAAAGACTATCGCATAAATTAAACAAAAAAAACCATAAGCCTGTACACTTAAGAACTAAAATGTAAACTCAACACAGGCTGTGCTATATGAGAAAGGCTCAAGCCAAGCCATTACAATTGCCTTTAAAACAACCCAATCATCATATCTAACATATAGACAGAGCTAGGATTTCCATCGATAACCTACAAAACTCTTCCATTTAAAAACAAACACTGTTATAGCTGATTTTACCACACTTGGTAGATCACATATTTATGGCCTTCCATGTCCCTCTATAGACTCCTTGGACTCCATTTGCTCATATTATGCTTTGATGTCCCAAGAATACCCCCCCAAAAAACATGTTTATGTGTATACATGACTTTTAAATCTATACTCGCGTGTACATGCAGCTTCTAAGACAAAACCCACGTACATCGGGAAATGTGCATAAAGGAAAAAGTTTTTGGAGTTTTCCTCATAGAGTCCTGCATAAATTGACTCTTGGCCTTCCATATTCCTTGAGAATGCTCGGACTCGACCCTCCATTACCTATTTGGAGTGCCATATATTGAGCCTCTTGAATACATTGAAGGAGGAGAAATTGGAGAGAAAGGAGACTATAGTCCATTGTTGCCTCACTTGTTTATGCTTGAGTTTGCATCCCTTTGTCCCTTTGGATCACACGGTGCTACTCTTCCCAATATTTCCATTGTGATATGGAATATTGGAGTGGTGGAGGCCCAAGTGGAGGCCCAAGTGGAGGACTCGGTTTCTCGATTTTGAAGAAGTGCCAACAAAGGTTGTCACTATTGTATCTCTGTTTTATTAATAGAAATATCAATTTCTCATCCAATACATGTGCATAAATATGAATATTGTATCCATGGATGTATTTATTTGCTTATACATGATTGCTTATATATTCTAGAGCAGGCCTGACACCTTGATATATAGCATGCTTGTCTTGTTTGCTATTGTTGAGAGTGAATTGTGAATACAAGTGTGTTGGAAAAGCTCAACAAGGATCTACATCAACATTCCAGAATATGATACGCTTCATGTCCCTTAGTGTTAGATGTTTTTATTACTTTTGCATATTGGAAAGGATTGATTTTTGGTGTCATTCAGTCTCTTGTGGTACACCCCAAGCCATAGGAAGTTTCTCTCTGTAACAGAATTTGAGACTCTGCTGGGGATGCTCTTTGTTTTTCTTTGGGGTTTGGGGGCACTATGTGCTTGACTTGCTCTCTATTTCTCCTTGTTTCTGTGTCACATTTAGTAGTATGTTCATCCATTGACACTCCCCTAGAGTGTTTTGACCCTTGTCCTTCCTTTTACCACTTTCTTCTCTGTATATGCAGGTTTTTGGCTAAAAGTCACGTATACATGCAGGTTTTTGACTAAAAGTCACATACATACCCAAATTTTCTTTGAATAGTCATGTACATCCTCCCTTTTTTGGTTGAGTTTGACGTGGGAAGTTGTTGGGTGGGTTGTGAGTGTGGTTGGGTCTTCCTGGGTACTGATGTTGTCTGTTGGTTGCTTCTTTCGTGACTAGAGACTGCTTTTTCATTGATTTTTCTTTGAAGTAGTTGTAGTCATTTATCTCATTTTTTGTTTTTCCATTAGTGCATTAGTCTTTTTGTCTTGGTGTCTTTCTTGTCTTGTGCTTGATACTTGTTGTAGAGACTGATAATTTTAATGACTTTTATTGTATTTTCATTCTTTTATATTGAAAACACAATATAGTTGCATTCTTACTTGCATCTCACATATGGATTTAAGGAGGTACTTGGATCGAATTGCTTGGATGAGAGTTGTGTTTAGGATTTCATATAGGAAGGATTGAATTTACATTGAAGGAAAATATATGCATCTCATGTAGTGGCATACCCCATTTTCTCATTTAGACAAAATTGCACTTGGCATTGCTTGTTAGTGCACATTTACTTTCACTGCTGAGTCATAATATGATTGGTTGCTTGGTCATTTCTCCTTGAGTAATAACAACCATTAAAATCAATGCTTAATTTAAAATGAATTACACATTTTTCTTTGATAGGGTACATCAACAAGATTAGGATTTAGAGTCTTGGAATAGTTCATTGTGAGTAAATTCTCCAAGACTACTAAACAAAACAAGTAGGTGTTTGTCCAAGCGAGGAGCGTTATAAACAGGGATAGCTTGCAAAAAGATGCAAAATGAAGGCTCATTTTGTCATGAAAAACTACTAAGAAGGGTCCCGCAAACCTACCACAATTGCGGCATGGGTACCAAAAGACAGTAAAGTGCTCTAAACTAGGGTACCCATGAAAATGAGGCCCTATCCATTTAGGAACAATGATGTAGACGAGGTAAAAATGGTTAAACACCACAGTCCATGGTTAAAGAGGTAATCCAAGGGTTAAAAACAGATAAGGTATAGATGAAAAAGTACATATGGAGGACCAGATCCTACCCTATATGATTGGATAAATATTTTTTAAAGACTTCGAACCTATTGCATTGAGGAAAAAGAGATGATATTAGTTCATTTATAAAAAATAATTTTTAAACTATAGATTATGGGTTCAAAATTTTGAAATTTTTCTATATATAGTTCAAAAACCAAAATAAAACATACCATTTGCCATTTTTACCCATTTTAGCAAGTTTTCACCTCTGACTTGGATTGCTTGGCGAGGACAAACCAGTGGACCAATTCAAAATCCACAAGTGCCAGGTTGGTTGGCTCTTCCCTCTCCTTCATTCTATATGCTCTAATTTTCATTTTTGTGCAAAATTTTAAGGTTTTGTGCCAACCCTAATAAGGCTACGCAGTACACGCGGGTATATGACTAGTATATCCACGTACACACATTTTACACGCGACTTAATCGAGAGAAAGCCGCATGTGACACACAAAATTTCTAAAGAATAGTCATGTGTTCTACGTGACATATAATTTTTTTATAACATGGCTAAAATTGAGAGAATTTGATGGATTCTAATGATCAATAGTGGCCAATTGGGCAGGTACCACATGGTGCTAGAGTGGAGGGAATGAGAGCATGAAGAAATGGATCGATATACTCTACGAGATGGCCTAAATTTGCAATATTTACGACAAAGTGGTTTATTGAAGTTCTTCTATACTTTTGGTATGCGGGCCAATGTCCATTTACTTGAGCATTTGATCAGTTACTGGGTTCAAGACCTCAGTGATTTTGATCTTCAAGGGGAGATCTTGGAGGTAATATTAGAAGACATGTACTTCATTATAGGGTTGTCTCGCACGGGTATTTCTATGAACCTCAAGGGTACTGGTAGGGGTGGTGACCCTATGAGTGTCCAATACTATGTTGACACCTACTGCACACCAGGTACTCAGAAGAAGGGATCATGCATCCCTATTGTTCACATAACTAGCTTCCCGTTATAGGTAGTGGTAAGCATAGTGGTGTGGGTTGCGAGATCATATTCATTTCATATATCTACTAGAACATAGATGAGAGTTGCAATGGAGTGTGTGCAGGGTACTGTATTTGACTAGTGTTCGGGTATGATCCCGATCATGAGGAAGCAACGCTATGACTGTAAGAAAGGACACCGATTTTTTGTTGGATATTCTAGCATATTGGTAGCATTCTTCTTTGAGAGAGTTCCTGCCATCAGTCTTGCAGTAGCACTACCAGCATTTCCTCCTCACCATCCTAGATTGGTTAGGTGGGGATAGGTCTTCCTCCATCAAGGTGGCGGAGGATTGGTCCAGAGTGTTTATGACGATGAATTTTATGTATGGTGGGAGCGGAAGTTTCCAGATCTCAAGCAATTTTCATACTCCGGATTAGATTTTCGAGGAGACAACGATCTCGTCCTCCCACCAGGGGGAGCATGGGGAGAGTTAGGTATTTTTTTTAAAATTTTTTAAATTTTTATGAATTTTAACCATAAAATTATATACATATGTATAAGAGTTTTAATCCATTTTACATGTTTTTGAAATGCATATATTGGACCTGTACGCCCCGATGAGAACCCTAGGATGTTTATGTGGCCCATACACGGTGGGGTCGACCAAGGTATACTCAAAATTCTCGAGGGAAATATGGTAAGGCTGACCCAGGGAATTCCCACCATACAGATTGAGCGGATTCCTGCTGTCCTGCAGGAATTTGTAGTAGGGATTCTTCCCAACTAGATACGCCTACTGAGGAGGGTAGCTAGGGCCATTCTTTTTTATAGGAAGGCCAAAGAGGTTGCTGTAGTTGATGATGCTGAGGATCAGTCCTAGATATATTGGAATTTTTATGGATTTCGATCCTATTTTTGGTATATTTATACAGTTTTTACTAGATATTTGGATCAAAACTCGACCTATCTATGGACATATTCCTACATATATACATATTTTTCCTAGTTGTTTACATGCATTCCAAATGTATCTGTTATGTATATTTTAAAACATATGTGTTAAGTGCCAATCTAGAATGTAGTTCACATATGCATTAGTTATCGTATTTTCATTTCGTCGAATGTCATTAAATGAAATATAGTTGAAATTTATTTCAAGTTATCTAACCTGCAAAAAATGACGTAACAAGGTAGGGTTTCACACCTGATAAGCTCCATTGAGCTGGGAAACCACGAGTTGAAAGTCAAGTTTGACCTCTAACCGGGTGATTCCATTTGACAAGATATCCCATAAAAACTCAATAAAAACCCTGTATTTGGCCACATTATTAGTAGCAAGACCTACGCAAGCACCTCCAGAGGCAACTAGCTAACCTGAAGGTGAATAGATGACCCACGCAGCTGAATCTAGGTTAAAGGTATGCAGAATAGCACCATTCGAAAAACATACGAACCACTCAGCTGACATCTGTAAAAACCAATATATGGTATAAGAAACTCTAACCAACTAACTATTGTACATAAAAATAAATACAATAAAAATACAAGAAAAAGTACCAAGGCTAAGCATAGTACTTCTTCAGATAGAGGGAATTTCTAGGCTCAGGCCGCTTATTTCCATCAAAATAAGTTAACTCATATGCCCCTTTTTTCAAGACCTTTGACACAATGTAGGGACCTAACCACATGGATTTGAATTTTTCTTCCCCTAGGGGTTCTTTGTCTTGATCCTAGAGAAAGACAAGCTCCCCTTCTAAGAAAATTCTAGGCTTAACAACTTTATCATAATGGTTTTTACCCCTATTCTTATGATCTTCATTTGCCGTTAACGCATCCCTGCATCATTCATCTAGATTTTCCAAATGTAGCAAACATTCTTCTAATTGAGTGGTGTCAGGGAATACTTGAATGGCTATTTTAAGCGATGGAATTTCACATTCAACCAGAGTTACTGCTTCCACCCCATGAATGAGTTAGAAAGGTGAAAAACTTGTGGTAGTCCTTACATTAGTTCGGTATGCTCAAAGTGTGGGATATAGAATAATGTGCCAATTTGACTGGCTTGCGTTGATGGTACGCTTGAGAATGGTCTTCAAGGTATTATTGACTTCCTCTACTTGACCATTAGGTTGCGGGTAGAAGGAAGATGAATGATCTTGCTTGAACCCTAGAATAATAGTCAATTCAGTCATCATGCTATTCTAAAAGTGACTTCCATGGTCAGTAACAATCTCTTTAGGAATACCAAAACGAGTAATGATTTGGTTAAACACAAAGAAAGCTGTTGTTTCTTCGGTAGCTTTGAAAGTACACGTTGCCTCTGCTCACTTAGTGAAGTAATCGACAACGACAATGATATATTTTTGCTCCCCAACCAAAAATGGGTTGCACGTCACGTAATCCACCCCCTACTTAGTGAAGGGTCCCATCGTGGTGACAGGAAACAATAGAGCAGGATGTGACCACATTTTCTTGGTGTAGAGCTAACAAGTATGGCAGTGGTTCATAGCCTCCACACAATCTTTAAATATTGTGGGCCAGAAATAACTAGCATGCAAAATATTTTGGGTCATTGCTAACCCATATAAATGACCCCCACATGATCCACTATGAGAATCATTCAGGACATGATCAGCCTCCTCGTGGGTGAGACACCGATGCAAAACAAAATCTACCCCTCTACGGTATAAAGTATCACTAATGATTAGGTAGTTTTTCACATGTATACACAGTTTACACCACTCTTCCTTCAAGAAGGATGCATGACACTTCAAAGTCTAGAGATATATAAGTATATCTCCATACTAGGGATCAGAGGTGGAAATTAGAAAGATGTACTCATATGAGAATGAGTCCTCTTCAACCACTACATTCTCTTAAGTAGGAAATTCTGCGATAAGCTTCGTAAAAACTAAGGAATTTTTAGATTTGGCAGACTGGAAATCCAAGTCAAACTCTTAGAGAATGACTATCCATTTTTTTAATTTTCCCTCGATTATGCATTGGGACATAAGAAAATGATTAACATCCGCCACCACGGTAGTGGTCCTTAGTAGGATGTAGCGACGTAACCTCTGCACAACATAAACATCTGCTAAAGATAACTTCTTGAGGTGGGAGTATCGAAGCTCAGGACCAGCTAATGCATGACTGAGATAATAGACAACATGCTCTTAAAGCTTGTCATCCTCATACCACCCCAATGGTCGACTCTGACACATCCAGATACAATATAAAGTCTTTAGAGTAATTTGGTGGACGTAACAAGGGATTTGACAACAAATATTTTTTCAATTCCTCGAAATCAAGTTGTGCGGTTTCATCCCATACAAATGGAGTATCCTATTTTAGCAGGTGCATGAAACATTTAGTTATCTTGGCATAGTTAACAATAAAAATTCAAAGGAAATTAGATTTCCCTTGCAGAATTTGTAGCTTCTTGATAGACCGAGGAGGAGGAATATTTACAATGGCCTCTACTTTTAAAGGATCCACATGAATTTCTTTATTTGACACTATAAACTCGAGTATCCGTCCCGACTCGATGCAGAAAACACACTTGTGGGGATTCAAATGTATTTTGTAATGTCTACATTGTTAAAAAATTAAGAGAAGGTGATCTAGATGGTCGATCCTCTTATGAGAATGAGCAGGAAGATCATCTAGGTATGAATCAACACTGTTCTTAATGTCGTGGAAGCAAAAAATTATTGGCCGCTGAAAAGTGGCCCCGACATTTTCCAAACCAAAGCGCATTTTCTTGTATGCGAAGGTACCCCATGGACAAATAAAATCCGTTTTGTGTTGGTCTTCCAACTTGATTTGGATTTGATTGTATCCAGAAAAAAAATCCGTAAACGAAAAAACTTCATTACCCGCAAAAGCATCAATGATTTAATCTATAAAGGGTGTGGGGTAATTTTCCATCGGACATGTTTTATTTAGGTCATGAAAGTCTATGCATGCACGTATTGTCCCTTGTTTCTTATCAATAGGAATGAGATTGGATGCCCATTCCATCAAAGCAATTGGGTAGATACAACTAGATTTCAACTAATTTTCCACTTCATCCTTAACGGTTGTCTCTTTGCGTGGATTAATGGGTCTAATATTTTGTTAAACCGGTTAAGCGTCAGGATAGGTTCGTATTTCGTGCTATATGATTGATGGATCAATTCCTGACATCTCCTCATATGAACAGGAAAAAACGTCGTGAAACTCCTTAAATAAGGCAGTATATATGGAAATCTCCTTCGGAGATCAGTTTGCACCGATATGCACGTTTTCGATGATGTCAGGGTTTGCAGAGATGTTGATAGGAATGGTAACATAAATATTTTCGATATTCCCCTCAGCAAAAATTCCCTCCTTTGGCAAAATATTAATTGATATATCAACATCTTCCGCTAGTCTCACATGGAACTCCTGGTTTTCAATTTTACTTAGATATGGAAGAAAGTAGGACCTATGGTGAAGATCTTCACAAATATTATCTCTCCCAATCATGGCTTCCAAAATGGCTTCATCTGAGGGTAAAACCATATCTAAGCAGTCATATGAATATAAAGAGTTCTCTTCCCAAGAAGGCATATAAGCTTCTTCCAACTCCTCTGAGATTGAAGAAGGAGTCATGATAGGATCAACAAGAGTATTAACGATAGCTTGATAATCCACCTACACTTCCGAAAAGGGCACCCAAGCTTCATAATGGGAAGGAAGGACCCAAGGATCCATTATATTAATAAAATTCGCGATAGACTTCCCTACACTGGTAGAACTTAGATAGTTTATACGGACTAGAATATCAAAAGTGACCATTAACGATGGACACATTCCATCCCCCAAGCTCTCATTATCCTGTTTATTTTGATCAACCAAAGGTATAGTGGACTCATTATTTTCCAAATGGCCCTTTTGAGGGCAATTGAGTTGGTCAACAGTAACCAACTTCCCTTCGTGCAGAAACAAAACCACCTGAAGAACAACCATGGAAATTGCATACATGTCATAAGTCCATCTTCTCCCTAAAAATAGGTTATAGTCCAAAGAAGCATCAATCACCTCAACTTAAACAACCACTACTTTCCCTTACACCTTAATCTCAAAAGCTGGTAGGATACCATGCAGGCGGAAATACCTCCCGTCAAAAGAAGTAAGTAAGGTGTTTGATGAAACTAGCTCCGGGGAACCTAAATCCTTCCAGCAAGACATAGATACGACACATGTGGAAGCACCTTCATCAACAACTGTACGTCCAATGGTTTTTCCGCCATGAATGACATTTACTGACAAAGCCACATGATAGGGTAGGCGAATTTTGACATTTGACATATTAGACTTCGTCATGAGGCTTGACGAATCCATGCTACCTAAAGATGCTAAGAGGGAATCCCGCTGAGCCAGACAACTCTGTAGCACTTCCAACGCTGACATCACAAATGAGGTTTGGGCCAAATCTTCCACCACAAATTAGTTAGAAGAAGCCATAGAATTTGTCTTATGAAATTCCTTTTTAAAGATACCTTTTGGTATTCTAGGCATTGGTTCAGCAGGTTTCTCGATTGTGAGAGAGTTAGACTCTTTCACCAATAGACTTATCCTTCTCAGGAGCCTCTCTCTCATAATTTTTATTTCTCATCTGGAGTAAGGCACTATATCATACCATATTGATGTATTTTTGATCAGGAGGGGCACCATGAGTTCCCCCGGCTACATTAGAAGCAAAGGCTGCATTTTGTCCATGGGGAAATAGATCCTTCAGGACAGTCGGTTGTTGGTTTTTAAGAAAATTCCGAGCTTGGTCAATAAGAGGGAATTGATGAGTTAAGTGATCTCCCTGGCACAACTTACAAGGAAATTTCACCTTCTTCTTATCTTTCTTACCCCCATCAACATTGTTCATGGGTTTTGGATTGGTTTGATTTCCCTCACCCTTCTTCCCTTTCTTCTTTTTCCCACTGGGTTGTTGATTTCCCTTATGGGAATACTGCGCAAAAAAAATTGCAGTTTGGGTGGAGGGGGTGGAAGCCTTTGCTTCCTCTGCTGTAGACTGCTTCACTGACAACTCGTGGAGTTGCTTGGCCAGTGAATCTACAGTGGGAGAATTAACTGAACCGACCACACCCGGCATGGGGCCCATGATTGGGTTTCTCGACACTATTTGTAGATCACCGTGCCTCAGTATAATCTCGTACAAGATCCTAGACTGAGCATAAATCAAATCTAACTGCTGGGCCCTGAGGATAGCATCTTCTTCTGTGGTTACCCCTAAGGTGGATACTTCCTTAGATATGTAAGGTAATAGATATTTTAGGAACCAATCTAATAAGAATTCAAGGGGGATAGTGGCTTTGATAAGCCTCTTCTGTCTTCGCCACTCTTGGATATGATCCAAGATGTACGTGGCTTTGTTTTTCTGAAAATTTGACAATAGATATGTGCTGACATCATAATGGAAAGGAAGCTGGAAGTGGTTAAGAAACATAGTCGCGAAGTCCAAAAAATTGTCATAAGCAGCAGAGAGAAGTTCAATATACGATTTTGCTGCTACATGAGTCAAGGTTCTCTGGAACAAACTCAACCGAATGGAATCATCGTTTAATGAGTTCGAAGAACACCATAAGTGAAAGGTGTTTATATCAGCACTTGGATATTCACCATATTTTCCTTCAAACTTTGGAATGTATGAAGGTAACTTAATTGGAACAGGTGGCCATGTAGTAGTATGCCACACTAGGTCATTCATCAACTTTGACAAGTCTGAAAAGTTTAATGTTGTTAGAAAGGGAATTTTAGGCCTAAGTAGAGCTTGAAAAGCTTGAGTCTGGGAGGGAGAAGGACCTTCCCCGTGGTTCCCAAATGCAAAGGTGGGGTTTCCCCCAACTACCAATTGTGAAGCATTTGGACTACTTTGAAAGGGATTCCATTAGAAAGCCAGTGGATTACTTGTGTGTGGTGCATTGTAAGTGGTTTGAGCCACCCCAGATGAAACTGGAGTCTAAAATATAGGAGCAGGTATCCCTATGCTAAAAAGAGAAAAGGGAGAGCTCGTGAAAGGGGTCGAAACTGACGTCTGAAAACCTTGGCCATAAGCATTTGAGTTTCCAAACTGCATGCCCACATATGTAGGTGCAGGACATACATAAGGAGTGGATGGGGGAATGTGCCCTCCATTCCATGAGAAACCCTGGACAAACATGGAGGATCCGCTTGGACCACTCTGAGTAGTATGCATGAAAGGGGGTGAAGCAAAAGGTGCACTGGGAATCCTAGTGACAACCCCACTAGAAGGACCTACTACATTCGAGAAGTCTATGGTTGGACCACTTGACTACTTGGTGATAAAGGTGCAGTAGGTACATTTGGTCTTAGAGTACAAACCAGGGTAGGTGGCACTTCTCCATCCAAAACGATTGAAGTGGGGGTAGAAATACCCTCTCCAGAGCTAGCCATAATGGTGCTTATGGGAACACCAATAACAAGTGAATCAAAAGGAATAACTTGGACGATCACAAGATCACTTATTTCAGTAAGAGGGGGGTTAAAATTCCTTGCAAACTCATCATGTGCAAGTATTAAATCTATACTGTAGTTGTATCTACCTAATTAGTCCTAATTTTTGGCTCACTTGGAATTACACTAACTCCTACTAGTTCAGATAATCCGTTAGTACCTATTCTCCGCCTTTGATGGGGAGGTGGAGGCTCCACTGTATCAGATGGAGGAAGGTTTTTCAACCTTCTTGACCTATAGAGAGGGTGGTCCTACATAGCTAAAAATTTGACTCACCCACACCTAAAGGAAAACTAAATACAGAAAAACCAAACAACACTCACTAAAAATTTCTTAAAGTTACACAAACACAACAGGTATAAGATATGCCTTCCAAAGGAAAACTTGGGATGGCTAGGGCCCAGGTCTAACCAGTGAAGAACTGATAGATGGTTACTTGGCGTCCCTGTGGATTTTCTTAGGCACAAGCGGAGGAATCACCCAACCTCTCTCCCACACCTTATACCGGGGTTACCTTCAAAGTATGTCCAAGGTAAACCAAAAATAGCCTTCCAGTATTACCTGTGTATGATCCCTAATGTCAAGAGACTAAGTGCTACCGCAACTACAATGAGAGTCTAGCAGAATAGCTGCAAGCTTGATCCTTACACATGGGTAGGGTTTCAAAGCCCAAAACCTTGTAAACACTGGCACAACACGTGGCCCAAGAGGTGGTATTGAAAAAATCCCCAAATGCGTAAAAATATTGATCTACGCTCGAACAAGGAATTAGAGGGTTATCTCCTCAGTCCAGGTCCTCACATAGCCTCGTGCTTAACTCTTGTGTGAGAGAATCTTTCTAGATACACTCAATATAGAGGAATATTTACCTAGTGAAAATCCGACTAAGTCTGAATTCAAATACTTATGGGTAGTTAAAAACTTCCTAGTCCACAAGTCTAGCCTAATCTAGTTGGTGTATGAACCTAGAAAAAAGAAACTTACTAATAATTTTTAATTATATCGTTCTTTTTAATTGGCTATTTTTAGTCAAAGGTAGCGACGTGAAACTTTTATGGTGTTACAGAATCAACAAAAGAAAGCAACAACTGATGTAAAAATAAAATTTTCAAAGCAAATTGCAACTACTAAGCCAATTTTTCTTTTTATTTTCTTGTAAAATGAAAGGTAATGAATTTAAACTAAGCATGACAAACTACAAGAATTTTTTTATTTTTATTTTTCTTGAAAATAACAAAAAGCTCACTAGATGCAACCTAATGCAAAAAGTATGAAATTTGGTCTTTTCTTTTCAAAAAATTTCAAAAATTATAAATGCAACTAAATTCAAACTCGAGTAAATTTGAAAAATATGAACATATAGTAGTGAATGATGTAAAAAAGATCCCAAAGCAACACACTTCAATCCAAAATAAGAAATAGAGAAAACCCTAACCTTGGTGAAACTAACAAACTCAAAAGCTCACTAGATCCACAAAAAAGGAGAATGAGAAACTCAGACTACAAACAGTAGTGTAGAGCATAAAGTGTTCCTAAGGACTGATCAATGACCTAGAACAAAAGCACTCAACCTAAAGAGCCAAGTAGGAGGACCAACAACATTCACAAATGAAGAAAGTCAAATACAAAGAACCCAAGGACTTGAAAATCAAGCAAATTGTGTGATGTACAGACCTAAGGCTTATAGAATCATGTCAAAAATAGAATCTTCACAAGCCTTTGAGAGGTCACCAAAATAGGGACAAGCAAAACCCCTATGAACTCGGAGAAATATACAGGAACACATGACTATTATAAAGACAACCCACATGAAACATGCGACTGTCCAGAATGCAAACCATGTACACAAGGTGAAACACACGACTGTCAACAAAACATCCCGTGTGTACTCCTAAAAATTTTCAAAGAAAAAAGTACTAGCATACAAGTCCTAAAAATACCAAACTAAAACTAAAAGGAAAAATGCAGAAAAAACACAAATAAAATAAAAAAGAGTCAAATACTGGTAAGGGAGCCTAAATAAAGGACCCATAGCAGGATGGAATCCCTAACGGAGTCGTCAGTTGTGTTTTTCAGGAAAACACACCCTTATAACCTAGGGTCTCTGGGGTTACCAAATTACTAAGCTATACTTGTATACAATCAACTATGTAGAAATTAAAATAGGAATAGGAAGAAAACTTAGCAAACCTGGTTTATGATGGTTAATCCAATATTTTCTTCTCCTCTTCCAGTTACTTCCACAGTTTCTAGGGTATCTCCAATCACCTGCAAAGAACAAGTTCTTCTTGCAAATATCTTATATATATTAATGGTTAATGAAAAACATATTCATAATGAAATTATAATATAATTCATCAATCAACATATACAAGAGTGCACAATATTGGAAGAATAACTTTATTTATTAATAAACAGAGAATGGTGAGATTACAACCCAACTTTTGAAACAAGTGTTCTTTCTGCAAACCAAGGACACTAAGTTCTTCTGCTCCAAGATGTCTGAAGGCATACCACCAGCATAAATTTTCTCTTGTAGGAATGATTGATTAGCCCCATCCCATTCCCTCTATTTATACATGAGGTAAAAGAGAGGTTTCGAAGGTTAGGATGGTTGAGACAGTTGATATAGTTATGATTAAAGGATCAATTGTTCTCGACTAATCATGTTTTATATTTTTTAACTTCAAATTAAGGTACACATGAGTATTGATATAGGAAAGTCACGTATGACACACTGCTTTCTTTAAGGAAACCCATGTGTTCAATGTAGACGCGAGTTGCAATGCACATACTTGTGTGTGACACGCTAGTTACTATGAAAATAGTTGCTTGTGCAACCCTAATGTACAAATAAAAATATATTCAACTGGTCAGGAGATGATGTATCAATAGTCATGCCCATATATAGTGTTTTGGCTACTTCAATCCAGTTTGTCCTTTTGTGTCCCGACATATTGGATGTCAGTACTTGGATAGAGAAGTTCCATTTTACATGATAACAATGCTTGTCTTTCATTCATGCTGCTATTCGAGCTCTCTAGTATTCTCATGTGCACCGTGCATTTACCAAATAGGAAACCGATTGTTTTGGTGAGCAATTGAGCGGTGGATATCACTCGATTTGGTGTAAGAGAGTGGTATTCTATGTCTTCCCCAACATTGTTGTTTTCCCGTTGTAGAAATCCTCTGTTTCACGGAGTCTACAGCGTGTCTCCCGTGTCATAGTGAGGAGCCAGTATGCTAGTTGACAACGTGATTATTGTTTTGTGTACCCTGGTTTTGGGTATGTTTTGTATGCAAGACTGAGGTGTGGAAGAGAAGAGGAATGGTCTTGTTAACCTAGTGTAGAGAGGAACCTCAGGAAAATATAAGAGTGGTTGGTAGATCCTTAATGTATGCCTTGAATAGCACTAGAAGGGAGGCATATCCCAAGGGGATGTTGAGCATAGAAAGGGATGCTACCTTGTGTTGGGATGTAGGTAATGTGGATTCCAGGACATATAGATCTTGTGGAGGTGTCCTTAGCTCTTGAGTGAGGAACTAGCTTAGCCATTTTACCTTTCCACTGCCTTAGCATCCTATAAACCCAAGGGAGATTCACTTGGACTTGGGGCATTTAAACCCAATTTGATCTGGGTTTGTTGTGTCTTGGTTTACATTGGCCTTGAGTGTAATCCTTGTTTTGACAACCTGTTTACCCAATTATTGAGATATGGCTTGGCCTTGGGGCCCGTGAATCCATCTGTTGGCTTGGATGGTCCTTAATGCAAGTGTTGGCTTGATAAGCCTATAGCCTGTTAAACCAACTAGGTGTTGGCTTGGTTGGATAGTTTGGTAATTCCAACTAGGTGTTGGCTTGCCTGTGTGTTAAAGATCTAGTTGTGTGTGAGTCTTCCTGTTCCCTAGTTCTGTGTGGAATCATGCCCAACTCGAGGGTGGTAGTGGTGTTGAGATATTAAAGAACACACTGGTGAATGGTTGGGTGGAACATTGTTGCTACATAGTTGGTTGCGGGACAACTTCATCATCAAGATACATATCTCTGTTATGCTTGTTTAGGCCATGTATTGTCTATGAATTTCTATGGTCATGTTGAATGCTTGTTGCTGATCAAGTAGAGGTTACTTGTGCATGAATATCCTTATGTTTTCTTGCTTATTCCTGGAATGTTTATATATTTTACCTCTATACATGCCTTGTGCTTTATGATGAATTTTCCTAAGTCCATGGAGGCTAAAATCCTGATAAAGGGCCAGAAATGCAGCCAAGTAAAGGAAATATGTGTTTTTCGACTTTTGAAATCTTCCTGGAGAAGGTGGAAGTCAAAAGTCATGGGGTTGGTAAGTGTTCAATGAAGAAAGATGGCTTTCCAATTCTCGAAGCCGGAAGGCAAAAGTCGGGAAGTCAGAAGTTGGAAAGCGAAAGGACAACTGAAATTTATAAAGGAAAGGATAGGAAAACTAAGTAAAGGATATATGTGTTTTCCGACTTCCGAAATATTCCTACAGATAGTGGAAGTTGAAATTCAGGGGGTTGGAAAATGTTCAAGAAAGAAAGCTGGATTTTAGATTCTCAAAGTCACAAAGCAGAAGTTGGGAAGTCGAAAGTCAGAAAGCGGAAGGATAGCTAGGAGTTCCGCGGAGAGTTGGATTTACGGATCCCGAAGTCAGAATTCGGGAAGGAGGAATGCGAAAATTTGGAAGACAAAAATTAGAAAGGTGACATGTGAACACCTTGCATTGCTGGATTTTTTATTTTTAGGGTCAGAATTTGAAAAAGTTAGTTTAGTTCAGAAATGGCCTTTTTGGAAACAAAATGAATAATTGAAGGTGAAACGACTGGAATAGGTTAGCGTCCACCTAGTGCTTATCAAAAGAAAAAAAAAATTAATTTATCTGCATTATTGGGTATTGGAACGTGACAAGGGAAACCCACCATCCTTTAAAACAAACAAGTAAATAAATAATGCAACAACATGTGATAGGAATAAACGCCTCCATATTTGACATCAACCATATAGCTAATGGGAAACAAACAATCGCTAAATGACTACACCCTTGAGAGCAATGAAGTAAATATAGAATAAAGATCAATCAATTGAATATAGAATAGAGAACAATTGGGGAAAATGCTCTTACCTTTGAGATTGACCAAATAATCGAAGGTTACAAGGTAATTAGCAAAAACACCTCATTTATGATATTTATCAAATAAATAAAGATCAACACTAGGAAATGGAAAAAAATGTCCCCATCTCTAGGATCTATCAAATAAATAACAATCAACAACAGGCAATGGGAAAAAATGTCCCCATCTTTGAGATCTATCAAGTAAATAAATATCCACACCACGTAATGGGAAAAAAAACCCCTCTTTGAGATCTATGAAATAAATAGAGATCAACACAAGGCAATGAGAAAAAACGCCCCCATCTCTGATATCTATAAAATAAATAAATATCAACACGAGGAAATGGGAAGAAACACCCCCATCTCTAAGATCTATCAAATAAATAAATATCAATACCAGGAAATGCGAGAAAGCACCCCCATCTTTTATATCTATCAAATAAATAAATATCAACATCAGGAAATGGGCAAAAACGCCCCCATCTCTGAGATCTATAAAATAAATAAATATCAACACAAGGAAACGGAAAAAATGCCCCCATCTCTGTGATCTATCAAATAAATAAATATCAACACCATGCAATGGGAAGAAACACCCCCATCTTTTATATCTATAAAATAAATAAATATCAACACCAACCAATGGCAATAAACGACCCCATCTCTAAGATCTATCAAATAATTAAATATCAACACTAGGAAATGGGAAAAAACACCCCATCTCTCTAATCTATTAAATAAATAAATATAAACACTAGACAATGGGAAGAAAGGTCCCATCTTTTATATCTATCAAATAAATAAATATCAACCCCATGGAATGGGCAGAAACACCCCTTTTTATTGCATTCGAAAACCTCTTCTTTGTTTTGGGGCGGTGCTCCCTTCACCCCAAACCAAGAACCATTACCTTCCAAAATGAAATGGGGGCTTGGCTCCCCCTCTAGTTCATAACCACCTTAACCATATCATAAGGAACTCAACTAAAGTACTGCCCCAACCTAAAATTGTTTATCCTTATGAACAATACTTTATATATGTTTTTATATACTTTAAATATTCAATAATCGTTTTTATTTATATAAAACAATTTTATCTATATATATATATAAAATAATATATATTTTCTAAACATTCACTAGTCATTATTTTATCATTCTTTCTAACTAAAAATTAAAATTAGGAAATACCATAACTTTTCTATTTAAGTACTTAATAGTATTTCTAGATACTCTTGTTGAAACTAGAGTATCACTTATAGCTAACAACATAATTGAATTTTATTCACAAGTATTTAATAAAAAGATAAATATGAGAGTTCAGAATGCAATCATCTACAAATTCATAATTTCTAATTTGGAATCTTTTTTTTTTAAATGTGGTTCACCATTTGTTAGAGGGCTACTCCATGGAAAATTCCAACACCTGATATTCAAACTGAATCAAGGTATGGTCAGCGCATCATTCACAACATTTATTACAAAAGGCTCCACAAGAGCATCATGCCACTTACAAGAGTAGAACCTGGGTGGGGATGGTAACATTCATTCCTCCCAACCACCCAAGATACATCCATTTGACATCTAATTTGGAATCTATAATGCTCCTCTACATATACAGATCTAAAGTTATACTTTCTATGTGTTTGCAAAATAATCTATACAGTTTTTCACAGACAAAATCTTGGATCATGTGAATGGGAATACTTATCGTGCAAAGTTATACTTTCTATGTGTTTGCAAAATAATCTATACAGTTTTTCACAGACAAAATCTTGGATCATGTGAATGGGAATACTTATCGTGGATGTAGGCATTCAAGAAAAGAAATTGACAATTAGTAGCCATACAGGGCCAAATAAAGAGGGACATTGATAATACTTACTCGATAAACACATTGAATTCCAAGGGAGTGTAATAGGAATCTTTATAGAGGGATTTTCTCCATTCATCAATCTGCTCTTTTTTGTATCTACCATTTGATTCATGTTCTTGAAATGCACCAATGAAAGATCCCACACACCCTCGAATTTCATCATTGTGAACATTATATAGAACACTGGAAGAAATGCAACATTATATTTTAACTTTAAAACTAGTTCATTCAAACTCATGCTAGGCCTCACATAACAGTGGGAGAAAATGGGGATGTGAATAAAAGAAGAGAGAATGTCGCTTTTTATTTGAGGGTAATTTCAAATTTGAGATTCTTGGAAATTCAAAAACAAGCGCAGCCCCTCACTTTTGAGAGAACAGTAAAGTAGGCTGACCAACATCTCATTCATATGAATCCCCCCATATTTGATGAATACATCATAATTTACCGGTTGAAAGTAGGAAAAGTGGGATAGACACTACATCACTTTTCCAACTGAAGAGGAGGAAGCAAACAAATCTACCATGGGAATGAGAACATGAATGGAAAAGAAACCAAGCCAAGGGAACTATGGATGTACAAACTCGAACTTGATAAAATTATCAAACTATAAATTCTATTGTCTTGGTGAATTGAGGAGGATTAAAAAATATAGATAGGGTAGTAGTATACGAGACCAATACCACCAAAATGCCTGATTCAGAAGAAGAGTTGTTGAAATTGGAGTTTTTATGGCTCAAATTGCATCAGGTAGTTTTAAAATTTAGTATTTAGTTTAGAAAAATCAAATCATATTACTCACATAATTTTTACAAAAAATGCAGAATTGATAAGAAAAACGCGGCAAAATGAGAGTTTTGGTTGGACATGTAGGATATAGACCAACTGTTATCGACACTCCACTCCAAACTATTTTTGTTTCCCCTAACACTCCACCGACTCCACTCCTAGTCATTTTCCTTTCCCCTAAAACTCCACTCCAAGCCATTTTCCTTTCTCCTACATGAGCCACCTTCGTCCTATACACTGCCTATATTACTGAGTCCTAACGCTTAGACAATTTCACAAGAAATTTAAACTAAAATATAATTTTATATTTATATTAAATTTATATTTAAATTTAAATTAAATTTAAATTTTATATTTATATAAATACATATATTAATCAAGTTTATATATAAGTTCTTTACTATGTATAAAAATAACTTGTTGGGCCAGGAGAAGAGAGAGGAAAATAAGTAAAAGTATACAAGGATAAATCAGACGCACAAGCAAAAGATGAAAAGTGCGCATGTGACAGGGTAAAAACAGGTCAAGAAGGGAATGAAAGAACCAACGCAGGAAGATAAAACATGTGCATGATAGAGGAAGAGAAAAAGGAAAGATGTGACAAGGATACCTGTAAAGAGGAAGGAAGATATAATTCGATGGAAGAGACAGATAGAAGAGTTAAAGCTGGACATGCAAAAATCAAGGAAGACGGTGGAAGGACGAACCAACGGAAGATGGAAGGACAACTTTTGTGGCTAGTTATGACTAGTACATACAAGCTGAAAGACATTTCCGTGGCTAATTAAAGTTGTGGTTAATGTCTTCTAGGGATTTCATGGCTAGGTACGGGCTGGCATTTATGTAATAGAGACATTTTGTAAGTTGTTGAGTCTGTAATAACTGAGTTGTACTCATTCGACCCTGTGTGGTCTTGTAAATGCTATAAATAAAAGGAACGCACTCTGTATAAGGGTTATATTTGACAAGCTAGATTGGTAGAGAGTTAGGAGTAGTAAGGTCGACTCAAAGGAGATTCTGGTAGAAGTAGAAGGCTATTGAGCCACGGATCTTGCAGCTATGTGCGCTGACCACTAGTAGAATAGAAGAGTCGATCCAAACTGTGTGTGGATTAGTAGGAGTAGATAGAAGAATAAACCAGAGAGCATGAGAGTAAGAAGACTGAGTCAGAAAGACATATCTTAAGAATAGTCTACAAGTTGCAGGTTGCAAGGTGCTATAGCCATTTCTCATGCTAGATGAAGAGCACCTTGGTGGTTTTCCCCAGATGAACAGTAGAAGAACAAGAATAACGAAGAAAATGAAACGCATATTGACAAAAAGAATAACGAAAAAGAAAGATAGACGTATTGACAACAGACGAACAAGAAGAACAAAGAAAATGAAACATTGATCGGAAAATAGCATATCGAGAGAGAAAGTTAAACAAATTGGAAGAACAAAGAAATCAATTTGTAGAACAAAAAAGAAATCAAATTGTAGAACAACAAAGAAAATATTCAACCAATATATCCGTAGAACCAATTGTGGGATGTGCTCAACGTGTCACAGTCAGAGAGAAATGTGTTGATGACATGGTCCATTTTCAAACAGTTCCAATTACTAATATGGTCCAAGATAAAGAGATTGAAATTGATGATAATATATCAGTACCATATGAAGAAATGTACAATAGACATCGAAAATTTTGTGAACGAATTGATCAATTAGCAGAAGTTCAAATATGTCATGTCTGTCGGGAGTCGTATGCTGGAATACAAGTACGTAATTTAAGTATAGGTCCAATGTGCGTTTGATGTCTAAGAGAGAGATCCAATCACAGATTCTCATCTAGGAACCACATGGATCCAGGAACTTAACCTCATGTCCTTGAAGATCTCACACAAGTTGAAGAGATGTTGATAGTACGTTCAAGTCCAATTTTTCAAGTGATGCATTCAATAAGTGGACAATACAAATATCGAGGACACACTATTAGTTTTCCGCATGTGATTAAAGATGTTTCCAAGACATTGCCATGACACATTAACAACTTGGACTTAATGGTCATTGTGTAAAAAAAATATAACAAGGATCCAATTATGATTTCACTGTTAGAAAAGAAAGAGTTATGGATGCATTATTATATATGATTCAGAATGCTCCATATTATGGAGATGTTCGAGTTGATTATGACGCAATAGAAGAGTTACCTGGAAATGCAACAGATATCTCACATATGCTTAATTATGTTACTCTTCATGATATTGATGACGACACAGAATTTACAATGTCGGTAGGGTTACGAGAAGTTGATGACATGTTATATGGTTACAAACAACTTATTTTGCATCAAGGCTTCTGAGTGCACCACAAGAGATAGAAATTATTAGAGAATACACAAATAATCCTCATTCAGATGAAAATAACACAAATGATGAATCGACTGATGTGCTTAACTGGTCTGGCATTGGCCCAACTCCGATTAACGAGTATAACATTGTTGGATTATTTGATATGGAATTTCCAGCATTGTTCCCTAAATGAAAGGAAGATTGGTTACAATCACGAATGCGAAATGTCGATGTACATGAATACGTAAAACATCTTCTCAGATATTGTGATAATAGATTTGGAAGGAACCCTCACTTCATATATTTTTTACTAAATATCATAATGAGACATCGTTCTCAAGCCTGCTCCACAGTTTTTGTCAAAAAAAATATTAGTGAACTACCGACCACAATGCAAGAGTTACGACAACATTTACGAAATCTTCCAGATTCAAGATTGGGAGAAAGATTAATGAGATTTGGAATAGTATTAAGAGGTACATGTGCATATTGGAGCAAGTGTCGTCAAGAGTTATTTGACTTGATTCAACAGATAGGTTGTTCAACAATATTCTTCACACTAAGTGCAACGGATATACAGTGGCATGATTTGCATAAATTAATGCCACGCACAAGTCCTACAAATCAGCATGAAGCAAGAAAATGGCAACGTCAAAATGTAATTGATAATCCTCACATCGTAGCACATTAGCTGCACTTGAGACATACAATTTTTTGAGAAGAGGTTTTCAAACATTTTCATTAGGCTACATATTATTGGAGTCGCTACAAATTGCAACATCGTGGATCTCCTCATATCCACTAATTTCTTTGGTTAAAAAATGCTCCCAACATGGACACTTTGAATTGGGATGATTGCAAAGAACTTATATCTGCAAAAAAAAGTATTTTGACAGATATGTGCATGCAATAAATCAACATGAGGGACATCAACGAAATATTCAAATTCAAGGTAATGTAGACGCTCATCCTTCTATAAATGATATATAAATGACATAGAACAAATATTTTAGTAAGATACAATGGTTGATTATGAATAACTTCTTAACTGTGTTGAGTGTCATATTACTTGCAATGAGAAAACTTGTCTTCGAAAGAAGGGACGAAAAATGGTATGTTGGTGCCATGCATTATGGGATCAATGTGACCAGTCAAAACTTTACATTAACAAACAAGGAGAAAAAACATATGAACCTATATGAAATGATGACAGAGTGAATACACACAATCGTGAAACACTGACGATGTGGAGGGCTAATATAGATTGGTAGCATGTACTTTCCAAGCGCGTGGTTATTAATTACATAGCAAAATACATTGCTAAATCTAAAAAGAGATCTGAAACTTTCTACAATATGTTGATGCGTGTCTCTTCTATCCAGAATCCGAACGAACCAACAGAATGTGCATATAAAATTGTGTTGTGTGAATCCATTATTGACAAGGACATTGGTGCACAAGAGATATTCCATTTTCTTCTAGAGCTTCCTCTTTTAGAATGTATTTATCATTTTTTGGTTCTAAATGTTGGTATGAAGGTTTTCAAACAAATACAAGTTGATACATATAATCCCGACAATGATAATTCTCTGATTGATGCATATACTAAGTGACGTGAGAATATGGAGCAACTTAGATTGATAGATGTTGCAAAATAGTATTCATATGACAAACATCGATGGGGGGGATATTTACCAGGAAAGAATGCATCTATTATACATGTATTTCCTAGTTTTAAATCTATTCCTCATCAAAGAGATGAGAAGTTTGTTGAATTCTATTGGTGAGAGTTGACTTTTGTACAAGAAATTTCATGACTTTCAAAAAGATATAAGCCACACATATGTTGAAATAGAACATAATTGACAAAATTTTCAATATATACCTTGGCATATTGATCGCAAATCCGTGCCTACAAATGCTCGAGTTGAATCAGACGAAGAAGAAGAACATCCAAATCCACAAAGAGATTCCATGCAACATGAATGGGAGATCATATGTGGATCATATAAAAATCAATTTATAAATTATAATGAGTTTGATATGTTTTGACATAGGGATCTTGATCGTATGAATGATTGAAACACTTCTTTTGTAGATGAAGAGACCTCCAATCTTGCAATTCATTTCATCTCTGATATGCGAAAATTGAAAAGGATTTCTACTAATCAACATGCAAAGTATTACTCGATTGATAGTTTGGGGGATAAGAAAAGAATAACATACAATGTTATCCACGAGCATTATAGAACGGGTGTTGATCCACTACGCATGATAATACAAGGAACTGCAAGTACGGGAAAGTCATATTTGATTGGAGCCATTAAAAATACACTTGAAAATATCTCGCATCCAGGGAAAATTCCATTACTTCTTCTAGCTCATACATGGGTGGCAGGTTTCAACATATTTGCAACAATAGTTCATTCTGCAATTGATATACCAATGAAATAACTTAATCATTTATGAGGGCCGAGTTTAATTAACTTACAAGAAGAGTTGAGGAATCTTAAATATATTTTGATCGATGAAATAATTTTTATTGGAAAAAATCTATTAATGAGATTAGATTCAAGACTTCGCCAAGCTTTCTGATAAAATGCTAATATACCTTTTGGTAGAAGGTCAATTATATTGGTCTGTGATTTGGGACAATTGTCACCTGTCATGGATAAACTGTATATGCATTAGAAGGTATTGCAAAATATTTGTGGAACACATTCGCAATAGTTGTGACCCTCGATATTGTGTTTTGATAGAATGGACAAAGCAATGAACAAATATATTTTCATAATTTGTTAATGAATATTAGAGATGCAATTCCTACAATAGAGGATTGGAAATGATTGATGACTCGTACATATACTTCCTTACATGCTTTAATGAAAAAGTCCTTCAATAAGGAAATACATTTGTTTGCGACAAATGATGATGTAAATTGTCATAACAAACATTTAATAACAAACCTAAATTGTCCCATTGCGACCAGTATTGGTACATCTGTAAGAAGCAACTCTTCTATGGAAGGAGATGAAGAAGGGTTGGAACTTGAATTACTTATAGCCATAGGAGCAAGGGTAATGGTCACATCAAACCTATGGACTAATGTAGGACTCATCAATGGTGCTTTTGGAGTTATAAAACAAATTGTATATAACCCTCGAAGTTCGCCTCGAGAAGCACCCACGTATGTTTTAATAAAAATTGATAATTATGTGGGGGTATCATCGGATGAATAGTTTCCTCAAGTTGTTCGTATTACATCTATCGAAAGAGGTAATAAAAAATAACTTCCATTGAAACTCGCTTGGGGGTTTAACAATCCATAAGTCATAAGGATTGACATTGGAGAAAGTTACTATTAATATTGGAAAGCAAGAGAGCTAGGGTATGGCATTTATAGCAATATCCCAAGTTAAAATTTGGTAGGTCTACGATTTCAACCTCCATTCTCATATGATAGATATGAGAAGATGTCAAAACTACGAGGTGTGAAGATAAGGAAGAAGATAGATTGAGAATGATCACGATGTGAACCATATTTTCATTTATTTGATCCTTACAAAATTATTGTCTCTATTTTCCACTTTAACAATTTACTCAATGCTTAATACTTATTACATACATTATGATAATCCTCATAATTGTATCTATGTTTTCACTTAACTTGCTCCTTTCATTGCTGGAGAAAATCCATTTTTTTGTCACCGCCCACGACTCGAATCAGCCTAGATCCAAATCTTAGGCTCTATCAAGTGCCAAGAGGTATCGAATCTCCCGAGGTGCAAACATCTTCTCATGTATTGCACACAAGGAGCTATTCGAGGAGAGGTTTGCACCTCGTGAGATTTGATCTCTCTCGGAACTTGATAGAGCCTAAGATTTGAATCTAGGCTAGTTTTAAAACATTTATCTTAAGTATAACCGATTAAACCTTAGCTTTTGAAAATATAATATTACCAATAATATTATTGTTTATATTTTTGAAATATTAAATATTTTTTTTTATATTTTCTTGAATTATAATGATTTAAGAACCAAGTAAACCTTAGCTTTTGAAAATATAACTAATCATATTACCAATGATATTATTGTTTATATATTTTTAAATATTAATTATTTTTTTATATTTTCTTTGAAATATAAGGATTTAAGATATTTGGTTTTTATAAATACTTAACATTTAATCTATATTATTTATTTTTAATTTAAAGTATAAATATAAATAATTTTATATAACTTTATTAATTTTAATTAATGACATAGCTCATTGAATATATCGTTCACCTCCTTTGAGTTTGTTTGAATCAAAGCCTCTCCTCCCTAGCGTTATGGTGGATTGAAATAATGGTGCTGGTCGGTGGTGGTCACGTAAAATATTGGACAATGGAAATAAATTCACGTGTATGGTATGAAATGTAATGGCCAAGTCTATGGTGCTGGTGGGTGGTGGTCCGGTAAAATTCATTATTTAAAAAAAAAAAATTGGACAATGGAAATAATGGTAAACTGGCAAACAAATCGAAAGAGACCGGATGACGATTTTTATTTTATTAGGCCATGAAACCACTACAGCCGCGTAAATATGAACGAGAGTGTTTAATGATGTTTTACAAGAACCAATAAGCATATTTAAAACAAAAACCAATATAATTATTTTCCAACATAAATTCAGTCAATGGCATTGGAATTCCCAGAAAATCCTGAAGGATGCAACAAACGAAATGAATGGAGAATGAATCCATAAATATATTAACTGATCTCCATGTGAAAGCAAATGTTGTTTAGGGTTTCTGACATGCCAGTTAATGAAACATATATTCCAGAGAAATTAATTAATTGTATAACATGAAAAATCAATTCACACTTGGATGCCTTGCCAATCCCTCGGGTATTGTAAGACATTATTGTAACGGGGCATAGATCATTATTATTTTAAAATATTTCAACAGTCCTCAACCCTAACCCTAACCGCTTGCTTCACGGTGCTTCAAATTCTGACCGGATCTTGCCTTAATCCTATATATATATCGCAAGCTTTATAGTATCTAGCTATGAAAAGCGCCGACAAAGGAGATTGGAGCTTTATAGTACCTTAGCTATGAAAAGCCCGGCAAAGGTTTATAGCTATGGAAAACGCCCTACAAAGGCAATATTTAGTATCACTCTATCAGTGAAGTAACTCGACCGAGGATATTGGCCCGGCCAAACTTTTAGTGTTGGCAGTTGTGTTTATGGTTGAGGATCATTTATTTGGTTTTTAGAATGTAAATAATGGATTTCCATATAGATCAGAGCTCTCTGGGAGTCTGTGGAGGATTTTCATGAAGGTAGATCTGCTGCCGACTCATCCGTCCGGTTCTTCTATGTAGAAAATCAACCACATAGGCTAGCCGAATGGTTGATCCGGGAGCCGGTTTCTTCTATGTGGAATTATCCTCATTTGGCTTGAAGTGAGCTCTGAATTATATTCGTTATCCTCCATTAGCTTGAAGGGAGCTTTGAGTTATATTTGTTATCCTCAGTATTTAATAGCTAAGGGATTAATGTGGTTTTAATATCTCAACGTATGCTTCCATCTTTTTATTGTTATGGCAAAAAGTTTGAAGCCAAACTATATGCATGCGGGTTTTGATTTGGGAAAAGGTGGTGGCCAGGTTGGTGCATTCAATGCTCCACTTGATGAGCACCCTTCAAACCTTATGCCTTGCCCTGGGGTTTTGTGTTTCATTTTTTTGGTTTATGTGTTAAGTGTGGAGGAAAGTTCATGCTCCAGCGTTAGCACTGGTCACTAAACTCATACAGGTATACCATCGTTTCTGTATGGTTTCACTATAGTTTGGTTTTAATGACTCATGGCATACATCTCATGTTTGTTGAGTTTTGGTTTTGCAGGTGTTGGGAGCAGTTTGAGTGCTTTGTTGGATGGGCAGAGACTTGGTCAACTGGCAACCATTGGGCAACGTTTATAGCTGTGAAAAACGCCCTACAAAGGCTATTTTTTATTCAGTATCACTCTATCAGTGAAGTAACTCGATCGAGGATATTGACCGCTCCAAACTTTTAGTTTTCGCAGTTGTGTTTATGGTAGATAATTTATTTGGTTCTTAGAATGTAAATATTTGTCCTGATTTTTCAGATGGCAGGTGGCCGATGTTGGATTTCCGTATAGATTAGAGTTCTATGGGAGCCCATGGAGGATTTTCAAGAAG
>LPNX010535206.1:141264-163890 GCA_001517045.1 Pseudotsuga menziesii | reverse complement strand
GCAGTATGGGCCCTACCTACACAAGAGAAACCTGACATTGAGGCAAATGTCATGCAGGTTCGAAGGTACTAACTCGATGATGTGTTGAAGTCAACAGGAACAGGAACATCTTGGTCGAAGGAGTGCTCGATCTATGACTACAGCTTTATTGGTCGAAGGAGTGCTCGATGTATGCTACAGCTTTATTTTTACTGTTTTGGTTTTATTTTATGAACTCTGTGAAAAACAAATAAGATATTTTGCTAAATGCATGCAGGATTTGTTCTCAGTAAAAGTGACACTTTAAAGCGTTGGATTATTTATTACATCTGAGAGTTTCATTTGATACTTTAGCATGGGATGTTGCATTAACGGTACAAGAAAATGCATTATTTGTTGAGATCAGATATACAATAATGTATTAAAGCATATAATGATGTACCATAATTTATTTTAAAACGATGTATTTTGAATATACTAGTGGTGCATTAATGAGGATTTTACTTCAAAATTGGTGTGTTTTATAGATTGCTGAGTCAACATTAATTTGCAAATTAGTGTATTATGTAAATTTTTTATTAACAAATTAATTTTATTAACTTTGTGGGTGTTTTTTTATATTAATATTTTATAAAAGAAATTAATAAATACCTAATATTTCAATGGTTTAACTATGTGTATGTTTTATAAAAATCATTGAATTTTTTATGGTTTAATATAATATTTTTTTATAATATAATATATTAATTTTTTTTATGTTATAATGTTCTAAAAAAGTTTATTTTAACTAAAGATTTTCATATAGAGACACATCCTCCCTTCTTTCCAAATATTTATAACATTGATTTAAAATGATCAAACCAATTTCTATTTTTAAAGAAAGATTCCTAAATAGGTGTGAAATAATGATTAGAGACTACAAATGAAACCATCATTCCATTACAAACTCATGTCTGAAAGGGTTAGAGAGTTTTTGACTTCAAATGAGTACAATACTCCATATAACAATACAACACTAATTTTTACACTAACAAAATCATTACTAGAGAATCGTATTCCATTGCTTCTTTTTAGCAACCAAGGTCTTCCCTACTTTAGTTTACCTCTTGTAAAGTGGATCATGGGTTGTGTCATTTTTGTGTCTGATGCCATTCTTATCATTGGGAAGATAAACTCTTTAGTTATTTTCCTTGAGAACCCTTCATCAATTTTCCTAAATACCATAGCACATTCTAAATGTTAATTTTCATATCTAGGACATAATATTAAAAGTTATGGTTATGAAAACGAATATTGGAACTCATTATTTTTGAAGATTGAGAAGAGAATGAACTTTCTAGAGTTAAATATTTGCTTGTGCTATGGGGGGAACTCGGGGTTTACTCAGTAAAATTGTTACATAGCACGTAAGTTCACAAGATATTAAAGAATATCCCCAATCTCACTAAATATTATAAAATTCCTCCTTAAATTGGGTTATTGAACCCCCCTCCCAATATACCTTTCCAATTAAGAAAACCCCTAGTTTCACTAGATATTTTAGGTATTTGTTTTTATTAACCCATTCTTAATGCCCTACTCATACCATATTATCAATTTGCAAACAAGATGCTAAATACAATAATAGTATAATGTTAATAATGATCCCACCGAGATTGCAATGGGGAGTGATCAATTTGTAGCGTTGGATAGTGGAAGAACCAACAAAATAGTAATTGAGGCTCCATTAGACGCTTGTAATCCATGCTAGGGTAGCATTCTTATTAGCAGTCCAAGCCAAAATCTTTAGTAGTTCATGCTTGTTCTCTAAGAATAGGTTTCCAAGATGATTCAATGATAAATCCAATGAGGCATAGCCTTGTGTGATATATAGGAGGAATTGGTGGGAATATAGATCTCTACGAGTGGCCTCCAAACATTTTCAAATAAGAAGTTATATATATATGAATCCATCCATTTTTGAAAGTCATTCCTCAGCACACCCAAATAAAATAACCCCCAATATTTATATAACTATGTCAAATTAAAACCCCCCATTGAGCCCTTAATCCAAAGCAATATATCTTTGAGGTTCTTAGGAGTATTCAAACCCCTAATATGAATTGATGTGATGTGATTTTTTTCTCTAGTAAACCCCCGCTAATGGGGGCTAACTCATGGATGAGGGTTCTTGGTATCCCTAGGGAGATAATTAAGATAAAAAAATAATTAACTAAGAATAGTAAACACCTCCTCTACAAAAGATGGTCGAAAATAATGCAAAGAGGTAAATTATATTGGTGTAAGAAAGAATATCGATACAATTTGAAAACATAAATGAGAGAGAGAGAGAGAGAGAGAGAGAGAGAGAGATGAAAATATGAAAGAAAGCATGTTGAAATGAACATAACGAGGAACAACTGAAGGAGAGGAGATAGCTTGTGGTATCTACTTACAGATAACAAGAACTAAGCAGAGTCATAGTTGAAAATATCTATGTCCATAGAGTGTGTAAGAACATCTAGGTGTTGTGTTCAAACCATAATTGTGTATATAGAGTGAGTGTATTGGGTGTTGGTTGGCACTAGTATTGGCTGTATAGGTTGTTCTACTGGCTAGTTGTATGGAAGTGGGGATTCTTGGATTAAGCCACGGGCACTAGAAAAGTGATTAGTTGAGTTGAGGCCCTAAGATGAAGAGAAGATATGCTAATGAAAAAGGAAATATGAACAATAGAGAATTTGTTTAAAATATAGTTCCAAAGAGAGGACTGAGCTCGAGGGTGAGTTTGGGGAAACTAAGACTCGAGTTTCCTAGATATCTATGGTTGGGTGGATCACAGAAAACCACACAACAGTTACAGACAAATCAACAGTACATGGAAGAGATGAGTTCTTAGCCATAGATATTTGTAGTTTTATATGTATTGACTAATATTATGATATTTTTATGAATGCATCGATTGTCTATATTTTATGGATTACCTAGATTTGAATTGGAAATGTAGGATTGATGATGAGATTATGATATGCATGCATATTTGTTTATATCTCATGGATTCTAACCTAAGAATATATGTTTATGCTAATGTTGTATTGTTATGCATGCTCTATCTACTTGATTGTTATGTGATAAATGTAAGTAAGGTGATGGTATGATAGATCTAGTAATGTGATATAATCCCATGTATGGTATGCTAAACAAAATAATCAAGAAAGAGTGTATTAGTTTATGATAGCAATAGCACTGCACTTGTTATGATAGATTAATAAGAAAGTAAATATCTCTAGTTGATCTATGTTGTAATCTAGTTAGTGAGTAATGAAAATCTATACTTATGCATGCCTATGTAAAAATTAATACAAATAATTCAATGAACTAGTTATTATTCGAAATATATTATGTTGAGTGTTTAACGTAACTGCTGCATTGGTGAGCAGATCGTGGCACATCTATATTAGATAGTGTGATTACCCCTAACTATTGTGTTGGGTAGCAGAATCTAGTACAACTCATTGTTAATAGATAGTTAATATTGCAATCTTAACTATGGAATTGACTCATAGACTCTATAGTAAACAAATAGTAAACATAATTGAATAGAATGTAATAATATTGTAAGTACCTAGCTATGGCATTGGGTTAGAGAATCTACTCGCAATATAAAATGTAAACAAGTTGAATGATGGAACAATGATATGTAAACATGTATATGCAAATATAGATGTATGATTATCTTCATGGAAATATATAATATTGAATTCTAAAGTAAACAATAACTAATACATCCATGATAAAGATAGAATAATGACAAATAAAAATATAAAGTGCATGCACGCTATCTAGCCTAAACTACATCCCTATTGTTCCCAACCCACTCCACTCCCTCATGGTGGGTGAAATGTTGGAACTCCTCAACTTGTGTTAGATCAGAAAATATAGGGTTGATGGCATCTTGTGGAGAGTCTACCGTATGTGAGAGATTAGTGTCTACGTTTCAATCCATCCTTGGCTCATCTTCACGACAATAGTGATGCCTAGAGGATCTTTTAACCTCCAATTCCTATAAATATAGAAGAGTCTATAACTGTGTTTGACTCTAGGGTTTGTATTTAATTAAATTCATTTGTATTTAATTATAGTTATATTATAGTTTATTATATTTAATTATTTTTTAAACTATTTTTTATTATAAAAATCTATGTCAAATAAATTTTATGTAAGTAATTTTTTATTTTTTATTCATTTTTAATTAATTTCATTAATAATACTCTTAATTTTATTATCCTATGTCTAAAAAAATGTTATAAATACAAACATCTCGCACCAAGAATGATGTTATTGCCAAAATATAAATATGAATATGGAGAATGATCCACCCTTATCCGCACTAATCCAATCATATAATTTCAAATTATGTTGAAAATCCTCTTACTCGTGGGTTCGAGGTATTAACACTAATATTGTACCTATAAGACAATATTTCCATCAAGGATGTTCTACCTATAATATTCAACTTTAAAGGTCTACATCAAGATCTTAAAAATTTATGAAGGTTCACCATAATATATGCATCTACAAAAAATGTTCAACGATATCAAAGAATTAATTAACCAACAAGAAATTTAATCTACCTTCCATACAAAAGTACACTCTTAACTATCTTCAACCTACTCGTGGCAAAAGTGAGTGTAAGATTCAAAACCTATATATATTTTGCATTAATATACCCAAGATTATCCTACTTTTATATGATATAGGTATTCATATTAAAATTATAATAAAATATAACTAAGAAAAAATCTAAAATATAATTGAAAAGCATCTATGTATATTAATTTTTTAAAATAAATTCTTTACATTTCTTTTTCAGAAGTTTGGAAAGTGTTTTTGTCACCTTTAGAGTTTTTCATATATTTAGTAAGTTTGTTTTATAAGCTAGTATGAGTTGCCTCTTTGCCAATTTTATTTTCCTCTATAAAGATTTATAATTTATGTAACCTCATTATTTTTTAATGAATAGTACAGAGATTATTAAGATTCAATTGTTCATCATTTTCCTTCTTCCTTATGCTAATTCTCTGTGATTCTTTGTGAGGTTAATTGTGTGTCTAGATCCTTAGCTTGTTTATAAAATTCTATATGTCATCAAGGATTTAGAATTCTACATGGTATCAGAGGTTAGGGAGCTCAGTAATTAATCCTCTATTTTAGATTCGCAAGTACAACTTCAATATGGATTTGAAATTATCAGTTCCTTTTCTAACTTCATTTAGAAGCTATTCAAAGTGGAAATCAAAGATGATTTCATCTCTAAAGAGACAAGGTCTCTATAATATATCTATCGGAGTTGGTAAAGAATCTTATGAAGAGATAAATGACTCTTCGAATGAATGTGATAGAGATTTTGGATCTACATGTCTGGATATTTCTCCAAGCATGCTCTACCTTATTGATTCTGCTGAATACCAAAACTATCTCTAGACAAAATTGGATATAGATTTTGGAAAGCACAATGAGGATCATTCTAGCAATTTGGAGAGAGCACCTAGCACCTCAATATGTACTATTTCTCAATATGTCTCAGCCTCTATAATCTCTAATGAAGCTTTTCATGGAGAAGAAGTTGCAAATTCAACAAATCAAGTTCATGTTGCTACCATTCTCTTTGAGTGATTTGAAATATTCCTTTGCATATCAAGAAGCAAATATTGAAGAACGATTATTTTATGTATTTCTTGAAGTTGAAGATATGGATTCTTATTCCTTTGATACTATTAATGAAGAAGAAGTGACTAATGGAGCTTCTACTGTTGAAGATTCACTTGCAAATTCAATGTTATATATGTCTTCTATTATGGATTCTAATATCCATATGTTAGACCTTTCATACCCTATGAATACTTCACTTGTTGATGGTGTGCAACTTAGTTTCTTCCTAGATGTTTTCTCAGCTAGATCAAGTATTATCTGTGTTTTACCACGCACCATACATCATCTTATGTGCTTCGACATCTCCTCCTTGGTACCTGACATAAATAATCAGATCCTCCTTGAATATTTTGAACATTTCTCTGTGTCCTCCTTTCATACTTCTATCAGAGAGGATTCTTTATAATTTTATTCTCTAGAAGATGATCCATTTTATTCCCATGAGTCTATTCATGTGTTAGTTTGTGTTCCTTTGGATACATTGGAAGCTATATCAACCTATGGAGTCTCTACATTCACTCTCATTGATCCGAAGCCTCCTTCTTTTTCCTACATGGTCATGTGCACACTTCTTCTCAGTGTAAATGAAGTTGGATACCTTATGCATTCACTTGGACACTTGTCTCACCTACTTGGAGATGATTACAACTCTCAATTGATGCTTCAAGAGCTTTGATTTCTGCCTGCATATTCTTATCAATGGATATCAGTTTCTCTATATGGTTTCATTTTCCATCATGTAGTTGTTTACGTTCTTGATCTAGTGGAGTAGATTCAACTTCTTCCCAAGAAGAAGATTACTCTAGACATCAACATCTAGTTTGGAGAGAATAATTCTTGATTTACCTTTCATATCCATTTTTTTAGGGAGGGTTTTGTTCCCATGAGGATTTCCCTATTTCCTCAGTTCACATGGATGAATAATGTAAAGGGTGACTGATGCAGGAGCATTCTTCCCTCCAACAAACTACAAGATTCAATGTTTGATCAGACCTAGAAGGGGTCTTCAATTCTAAATTGATGGTCTTTGAACCATCAAATTGTAATTAAACCTATGTAAAATATGTGATTCTAGATGGATGGCAAGTTACTAGGTGAGTGATGAGTCATTGATGAGTCATGTAACAAAACCCTCATCTAATGGCATCAAGTCATAAGATAGGTTTGAGAGTTTGAGTTAATTAAGCATGTAGTTGAGTGTATTGAGGATCTGAACTAGATTTGGTTCATGAATCCAATTCTGTATATATGTATGCCTACGAGGCAAATAATAGGATATAGAACAAGACATAAGAAGAGATATGATAGATAGATAGGGGCAGTAGAGGAAGAGATAGAGAGGTCAGTAAGGCATGTAGTAGACAGAGAAGAGGCCAATCAAATATGTATAATTCCTAAGGAGATCAAAACACACGTTTTGAGACAAATTTGTATGTACTATTTCATTGAGTGAATGAAAAATCCTATTTTGGCATATCTCTGTATGAAGTTATAACTCTGTATGAACATGTGGTTTTGTATTTCCTCAGTTCACGTGGATGAATAGTGTAAAGGGTGACTGATGTAAGAGCATTCTTCCCTCCAACAAACTACAAGATTCAATGTTTGATCAGACCTAGAAGGGGTCTTCAATTCTAAATTGATGGTCTTTGATCCATCAAATTGTAATTAAACCTATGTAAAATATGTGATTCTAGATGGATGACGAGTCACTAGGTGAGTGATGAGTCATGTAACAAAACCCTCATCTAATGGCATTGAGTCATAAGATAGGTTTGAGATTTTGAGTTAATTAAGCGTGTTGTTGAGTGTATTGAGGATATGAACTAGAATTGGTTCATGAATCCAATTCTTTATATATGTACGCCTACGAGGCAAAGAATAGGATATAGAACAAGACATAAGAATAGATATGATAGATAGATAGGGGCAGTACAGGAAGAGATAGAGAGGTCAGTAAGGCATGTAGTAGATATAGAAGAGGCCAATCAAATATGTATAATTCCTAAGGAGATAAAAACACATGTTTTGAGACAAATTTGTATGTACTGTTTCATTGAGTGAATGAAAAATCCTATTTTGGCATATCTCTGTATGAAATTACAACTCTGTATGAACATGTGGTTTCATGAAATGAATGCTTGATTAATTTTCTATTAATAGTTAATAATATTTTTTGTGAATTAAGACTTCTGAGAGGGAGGGAAACAAAGATTGATGATAATAAAGAACTAAGTATGCGTCTATGTGGAAGGTTGAGATCGTGATTGAAATAGATCTACACCTAAAGATCAATTCCACAAATAAAATTTATGCCTGGGATAAACATAAAATAATCGTTCGTACGAATGAAGATCGTAGGGTGGAGAATAGAGGTGGTCAAAGATAAAAATATAAGGTTTATTCCACTAGAGAAAGAGCATGAAAGATAAAGGAGAGGTCGGGTTGCAGAATTTAAAACCAATCATTGTGAAGTGATTGAAGATCGACAGGTGAGATTGATTGTCAAATTAGATCGACGATGCACAATGATTATGCTAGGAGAACTTGCATGGGTTTTGTAAATCTCAATGGATGTGGGATTTCTATCAAATCCGCTTCACTTTGTTTTGAAGTCCACCGTCGATCTGACCGGATCTAGATTTGACAGTCATCAGCGATTCTGCTGATCCAACTTGCAAGGTAGTTAAGAATAAATTCTAGAAGCGGAGTTTTGTTTAAATATGCTTTACAGTATTTTGGAGTCCGTCGTTGATTTGGGTAGATCAAGATCCAATGCTTGCGAAGGATTTCTCTCATTGAACTAGCGAGGTGACTAACATAGAAGGATGAATGTGAATTTTTTATGAGATCCAGTTCATCGACTTTTGAGTCCGCTGTTCATTGAGTGCTTCCTGGGACATTGGCCTGGTTGGCTATATTTATAGGTTCGGCTAAAGTTAGAAATGACTAAATAATTTGACAGTCCAGTTAAAGAGAGTAATAGGGGAGCATTGTATCAGTGCCCATAAGGCCTACATTGTCTGGCCCCTAAATATTGGCTTCATTTTTACCCACACAAAGTCAGGCTTAAGAGGGGATGTTGGAATATTAAAAACCCACCTATAGATTAGGTAGTTGTCCATCTTTTGTCATATTTGACCACCACTTTCCATCATTAGCCTATGGAGCACACTTAGATATATTTTGGATAAGATTTTGTTGCTTTATTGACTCTCTAGAATAGAAAGGGCCCATTCCTACCTTAAGACTACTTTTTTCCTTCTTTTTCATCTTTTCACTGGATTAGGAAAAAGCTAGTTGATTGGAAACTACTATCTTTTGTGGAAAACCCATCCTCCATGATTTTCTCTCCAAAATAAATGATTAGAAATCCTTTCCATCACTCATTAGCTATCCCACTTTCTTTAGCTAATTCATGACCTCTTTGATAGGTTTGGAAAGTGTTTTTGTCACCTTTGGGGGTTTTTCATATATTTAGTAAGCCTGCTTTATGAGCTAGTCTGAGTTGCATCCTTGGAAATTCTATTTTGCTCTATGATGATGTATTATTTATGTAACATCATTATTCTTTAATGAATAACATAGAGATTATTGAGATTCATTCTTCATGTGTTCATCATTCTTCTTCTTCCTTATGCTAACTCTCTGCAATTTTTTATGAGGTTAATTGTGTGCCTAGATCCTTACCTTGTTTATAAAATTGTATATGACATTAAGGTTTTACAATTTATACATAAATTAACCATGGAAGAAACACCAATTGGAAGAAATTAAATAGTAACCATTATCATTAATATGTATATAACAAAAAAATATAAGGAGGAAATTCAAATTACCCAAGGATGATTCAAATCCCTCACTATAGACATGACTAACTTGGTAAATCATAGTAGACATCAGTAGTGAAATTATGGACAAATGAATCAGTTGATAACATATAAATGGGTCTTGTAGGTGAGCATGGGAACCTTTATCCTTAAATCATGCAAATCCCATGCAAAAGTGGTATACTAGGAGACTTGGTTAACTGAAAATGGCCATTGGATATTGACTCCACTCAGTGAGGGTGAACTGAACGTGAGACTCCCATAACACTAAGTTGGTTGCTAAAATATAGGGATTGGTCTACATATCTCCTAAACTCATGCATGTAGGCGAATCAAGTGGCTAGTGGGTTGCAAATAACATCACAATAACATTAGGAAAGTGACAACATCATCCTAAAATAGGAAAATGAGAAAATTGCTAAGGTTGACAAGGGAGTATTATTAAATAATTCTAATAGAAAAGATAAGGTAGGTCCTTACTGAAAATCTGATGCTAGTAAGTACATAATTTTGAAGGAATTGTTAACCTTTTCTTTTGCATCTCTGGATACAATAGCTGCAATACTTTTAGAGAATAATTCTGAAGGTTTGGAAGAACCTATCGCTTTCTTTAGGAAGAACCCAAGAGATTCAAATCTTAAATATAATACATTGGAAATCTCTAAAGTTTTCTAGAATTTACTTACTACATTAAAAAATTATAACATATGTACCTAATGGTGTAGTTAAATAAATTCAAGTATAGCCTAATAGTGAGGGAGAGAGGGGGGCATTAGATAGCCAAGATTATGGAATATGACCCTAAAATTTGGCCTACTAAACTATTGAATGAGAAATTCCTTGGGGTGAAATCATGAACCTGGGTGTCTATTAGGTGAGAATCGATTTTCAGAATCCATATTCAAACACCTTTTGGCCGAACTAATGCATGTTTTTGGCCGAAAACATACAACTAAATTTCGATTGAAAAAATTGTTTGACCGAAAGTTAAAGTTAACAATGTTCCTTATAATGCACGCTTTGCATGGATGGCCAAGAAAATAAAATCTGGTAGATATTTTTTTGATTGAACACATGTTTGGCTGAAAGATTATTTTGGTTGTAACATTTTTCAGCCAAAAAGTTGTTCGGACGAACAAAATTAATATATGTATTAACAAAATTCCATTTTTTATTGTTTTTGTCATTTTTTTCCCTATTCAATGCGTAGAATGTTCAACGCCCTTCGTCGATTTGCCCAAATTTTTTGACTGCTTGATTAGCTGGTGCCCCGCCTGGTCTGCTAGTCTTCCCTCGTCGATTTACAGGAGTGGTGGAGTTGTGTCTGCTTCGTCTATGGAGCTCTACTCAATTGTCTACTCGGTCTGTTGTTGCACCCTCTCTTCTTGTCCCCTAATCGGTCTATTGGTGCAACCTCCTCGGTCTGTTGACGCCCTACTCTTTCTGTTGTTGTATCCGGTGGTCGATTTGTGTCTTCCCTTTTTCCACTTAGTCTCATTGTGTGGTGGGGCCAATGGTGTCGTGGTGGATTTGTATTGCTACATGGAACAGATCCCCATTTTGAGTCATCAAAATGAGGGCCCCCATTGACTAGTTTTTCTAGCCACACCTCACTTAGGGAGGCTATCAAGATGTAAGTAGTCTGTTTGGATCAAATAAATTCCTTCAGTAGACCTTGTGTTTTCTAGATTTTTTTTTGGCTTTCGAGACCTTTTTTTTATGTTTTTTCAAACTATTTTTAAGAGTTTCTGATCCCCTCTTTCTGAATTTGGAAAGTGGAAATCCCCTTTTTGGAGGTAATTTGAAGTCTGTTTTTCAATTTACGATTTCCAAAATTTGGATCTCAAAAACCTTATCTTTTCAAATAAAGAATAGTCCCTATTTTGATTTCTACTTTCCAATTTCCAGGTGACGGAAACCGGAAACTACAATTTTATTAAAGTTGCTTGGTTTGCTCCCGATTTCCAATTTCTGACATTCAGATCCCAGATATCGATAACATCATTTTTAATTTATGATTTTTTTTACTTTTCTGACTTCCAACTCTTCCCTTCCCATATCGAAAATCAGAAATCCCACATGCTTTCCTGGCTAAATGTTCATTTCCCGATTTCTGCTTCCCAATTTTCAAAAATCGAAAATATGAAACCATGAAACTTGGATTCTATTAGTCACACACCTTCACCTAAGCTCCAGCTGGAATTGGTGGGATGCCATTTTGATGTTTCCAAGGAACTGATCCAGCAAGTAAATCTGCTCACAATACAAGATATTGAGAGATGGATCGAGATCCCTCATGCTTCGATAGCTCAAATAAAGGTGTTCGTGAAAGAGTGGAAGAAAAACAAAAAGAGGGAGATTTCCTCCCAAATTTGTAAAACAGATTTCCACTTGAGGTGTTGGAGTAGGGTCCCGTAGCTATAGAAGAAGCTGCTATTTTGACGGATAGACAGTTTTGGCGGAGATACAAGAGGTAGAGCTATGACACTGTAGTAGGTTTCTAGCTACAGATCAGAGCCGAAAACCATGACGTAGAAGACAGAGAAGTCAAGGAAGACGACAGTACCTGAGTGGTCGAGAAGAGAGAGCTCACCCACTGCATTAAAGGCAGCGGTGGAAGACATGAGGGCTCAACTACCCTCATAAAGGAAAAGGAGCAACGAGGCCGAGGTATTGAAGATGAAGGACAGAAAAAGGGACGCAGCGCCAGTACCCATGGTCAGCGCTGGGAAGCATGGAAGACTGTAGGAAGCTGTGGTGAAGGGAAGCGGTGCATAGTACCCATGGTCAGTGTCAGGAAGCATGGAAGACTGCAAAGAGCTGTGGTGTGACGGATAGCGGCTACCTCAAAGTATAGATACACCGACTGTCACTAGTTAGGGTTTGGGTTACTGTTGGGACAGGCCCACAGTGTTGTAATGGCGAGACCTTCGGGCCGCCTATAAAGGGATGTATTTTGTATTGTAAAAGGTTGGCATTTTGAGCATTTTAAGCCATCCAGCTAGCTAGTTAGCCAGTGAGTCTATTAGCTCACAGTTACCTTGTATTGTAATAGAGTTGAGCTCTGGTTCTGTTATTAGTGGTAGTATCTTATTGTAACCAGTAGCTGGCTCATAGACCATGCATGTAACGATCCGCAGGGATCGACAGAGAGGGAAGAGTATATTGTAAGAGAGACAATATAGAGATAGAAGAAGAGATCTAAGAGAGAAGATCTCACGCTGCATATGCGGTGTAGAAGAACTGTGTTTACCTTCCCCTAAGCTATAATAGAAACACAGTTCTGTGGACGTAACTTCCATCCTGGAGGTGAACCACATTAAAACTGTGTGTTGTGCGATTGATTCATGTGTTGTATTTATTTGTTGCATCTGTTAGTTATTATATGAGCCTTATTTATAGTTGAATGTATGTATGGATTGTTTCATTCACAACAATATAGAAAGATGAACATAAGTTGAAGTCTTTGGCACGTTGTATGCGGGTTCATTTATGCTTTGCTTGAAACAGTCACTAGTCACAGTTTTAAACAGTCTGGTATGTTGAGTCTTGCAAGTCGACACGTACAATGCTAAGTGCACTAAGCCACGGGGGTAGGATATCGCAGGGAGGCGATACCGCACCGGCAGAGGAGCTGTGGTGCGTGATACTATAGGTTAAGGACTTAGCGTTGGAGAGGAAGTTACGTGTCGCCTGGTGTGAGGCGAGGCGATAAGGCTGGGGTCATTGCGAGTCAGTGGCTGTTGTGCGACGCGGAAAGGGACCGTGCAATAGGAGGAAAGAGATCTCGTAGTCAGAAGAGGTGCGAGACGAGGAGATCATGCAACGTGAGCAGGAGGGTCATGCGACCCGCAGAGAAAGAGGCCTCACGGCTAGCAGAGCTGCGAGTTGCAAGTAGGATGCCACAGAACCTGGTCCAAGACGCTTGAGTCCTTGGCCAACCCATTAGAATCACTTCGGGTGAGACTTCAGGCCGCTCCGCGGTCTGTTGCCGAAAGGGCCAGTGAGCTAAGGGTGTTGTTGGTTAAATACAGTAAACCCGGGTCTTCCCATGATAGCCAACATGAGGCATGCCCATTTTCAGGATATTGATGAACTTATGAACCTACATGCCAAGTGGCGTTCTTCCCTTGTCCAATATTAAAACTATTTGATTTTTTAATCCCATGTTTTGGGAATTTTATTTTCTTGTAAAATTTGTAATATTATTTAAGGGATAAATTTTCCAAGTATTGCGGAGACTTTTCATAGAAAAAGCTTAAGGAATGCAGAGGAGAAAGGACTACCAGATCATAGCAGGAAAGCTTGTGGTTTTATCACTTTGTATTCTTTTGCAGACTAATAAAATTACAGTCATTTCATATTATGTCTTATGGTTATTCATTGAATGTATTTAATGAATTTTAGTTCATCTCTTGATCTATTTTCCTACTGATTATTAGTTGTTTTCATTAATATGATGGTTTAAGTATTGATTTTTTTTACTAGTGTGACATGTGGAATGTGTATCAAGTGAATGTATTTATTTGATGTACATTATCTTTCATTTTACTGATAATTGGTTATTAATCTCTGAATATTGATTTGTGAATTAATATTCTCTCTTGGGTTTGTTTCATATCTCTAATAATTTGAACATAATTCTTGGCAATTTTATTTGTTGAGTTAGTATAAAGATAGTTGAAAGGAGTAACCTTGATTTTCATGTTTGCACGTTAAGTAATTTTTCCCTTTCATCTCTTATATCTTGCAATAACTCTATATTGAATCTCTTACTCATCATGTTTAAGTGTCCTTAAACAGTTAGTTAGGAACCCTTCCCATTTCAATATTTTCCCACTTATCCTCATAGCATATCTTCTAGATCTGGAATATTTTTGTGCCAGTGGGGGCCTTGTATCCATGGGATCTAGTCATTCCAAACAAATCGATGATAGAGTCTTCTCTGCATGGGAACTATTTGAAGCCTTTGGTTGGACTATTTCCTCCTGTTGATTTCCTTGTGTATTTTTCCAACAACCTACACATCGGGCTTGTCGACAAATGGCACTAGAAGGAGGGCCATTTTGAAATATGTGAAATATAAACCCTAATAGACCTCCTCCTAATATATCACCTATAATTAATAGAATCCACGTACAAGCTTCTACGTCTACAACATGACCTGTAGAAGACACAAAAACCATCCCTCCCACTTGTTTTATACAAACATCTCCTGGTAATCCATCATAAATTCACTTTATTTCACCAACAAGGGGAACCCTAACACTTGAATAGTTGAGAAAGCACACCCAATACTAAGTTTCAAGGATTGAGCAGAGATCTGAACTCAATCGAATCCTCGTAGATGCCTTACCCTCAGGAAATTCTTCTCCTGTGAGTGCAAGTATTCAAAATACCATTGAACAACTAGTATCTCTCGAGGTCTAGAGATACTAGACATCTGATAAGAAGGATCAACCCCCAGAAGATCCACCTCAGATTTTCGATGCTTCACCACCTACATTAGCCCCCTCATCATCTTCTTCCTCTGAATAATCCTCAGACAATGAATCTTCCTCAAAATCTTTAGAACATCCATTAGGAAATTTACTAGAAGAACATGAAACTCTAGAAAGACCCATGGATGATGATCTTAACAGACGTTGGTTGGATTTGGATGTAGTCTTCATCCCATAGAAATTACACAAACTTCCAAAGAACCCTGAGAAATTGCTTCCTAGATTCGATCCAGACGACATAATCCCTGCAGAAGATCACATTAAGAGTTATATGTAGGTTATACGACTGAGAAACGTAATTCATGAGGATGTTGTATGTAGGTTATTCCTTACACCTTCGAGGGGAAATTGCTAACTTGGTATTTTGCATTAGATTCTACTTCTATCTACTCTTGGAAACAATTTGAAACATTATTTCTCCAAAAGTTTGGAGATGATAGTACCCGTAATATTTGGTGATTGAGTTGTCATATTTTAGAATAAAGCCTAAAGAAGGAGTGAAATATTAAAATCAACGGTTTTCCTACTTAAAAAATAGGATTCCTCCTACACTCCTCCTAGTTGGGGAATTGTTAATATCATACTACATTAAGGGTTTGCCTACAATGATTGCTATGTGGGTCAAACGTGCTGACAAGATGACCCTACAACTTTCCTTCGTTGAGGATTTTCTTGTAGAAAAGGACATGTATGGTCTTAAAGACAATCCAGACCAAGAACTTGCATGACCTTCTACTTCTAGGAGAAAGCAAGAGCATATTCCTAATCCCACAACGTTAGATAAAGACCCTTATGAAATGGACAACATGAATAAATTGTTGCAAAGGATTTCCAATGATATGGTTGATCTCAAAAGGGAAAATGGTGATAACTAGGGAAATAATAGAGTTCAGGTAAGGCCACCACTTTGAAGACCTTATTAGCCTCCTTTAAATCAACCACCTCTGAACCCTGGGGAAACACTTACTTCCGATGAGATCTACTCTAAAAAACAATGTAAGACAGGAAATTGTAGAAACTATGCCTCCCAATGATGAACATGATCCATTTGTCAATACTATTAATTTTTTTTTAGAGCTTCCTATGGTCAAATAAGAATAGGAGGAAGACACATAAACTATTTTTTATTTGCAACATTCTTACAATACGAGGATAAAAGGATTACGACCACAATACACTCCACCAACAAAGTCTGCTCAGACAACATGTAAGAAATTATCGATAAAAGAAAAGGTAATCCTTGAGGTTGAATACAATATTATAGATGATCTAAAAAGGGCTAAAGCTAACATCTCTCTATTTGAAATTCTCAAGACACCATCTATCACATAGGGTCTTCCAAAAAATATGGTATTGAATAGGTTAATAGAAGCTCAAAACCATAACTTAGAGGTTTGTACAAAGCCTGAGTCCCAAAAATATGCTACTAAGAAAGTTCCACCTTTCTTGCTGACTTTTGATATTTTCAATAGAAATGGCTATAATTGTATGATCAACTCAGGAGCATCTTTGAATGTTATACCTGTCTCAGTATGCAGAAAGTTAAACACCGCATGGGAGTCTTTCTCTACACAGATAGTATGGCTAGATAGATCCATATTAAAAGTCTTGGGTGAGTTAAAAAATGTTCTTTTAACATTATCTATTGATCCCATAATACACCAAACAATAGACATAGTTGTGGCTGATGTACCAGAAACTTATGGTATGTGTTTAAGCAAAGGTTGTTCTAAAAAATTGAAGGGATATTTTTCCACATACTGGTCTCACTTATGGTTTCCATACAACGGGAGGCCCAATGAAATTAATATCAATAGGGAGACTCTTATGAAACATACGGTCACAGATCTTAATGATCCAGTCGAACCAGCATGTTTTGTAAATTCAGTTGTTGAACATTATACCTTTGAATATTACTTTGGTGATCTTCCTGCTGATATTTCTCTAAATCAAAATGTCGAAAAATTGTTAGAAATTGGTAACTGTAAGGTTATTCCATTTGTTGGTGATATTTTACATAATGTGTATAATGTCAATACAAATTTTAGATTATATTTATCTTCATGGACGATTTTTTTTATGGATCCAAGTCCAAGTGCCGGTGCCGGATGTATGCTCATAGACCCAAAAGGTACCAAATGGATGATTTCCTGTAGATTAGAGTTCCAATGCACCAATAATATTGTGGAATACAAATCCTTGGTACAAGGACTGAAGAAATAAATTGACCTAGGAGTTGATATTATTCAGTGCTATGGTGACTCAAAGATCATAGTTAAACAGGTAAGGAACCAGATCCATTGCTTATGTCCTCATCTTTTGAACTATCAAAAATTAGTAAGGGATCTGACTAATTCTTTCCAATATTTTAATGTTAATATTTTCCCTAGATCACAAAATTTTGATGTTGACCTATTGGCAAATATCACATCCAGACTCATCCCACTAGAAGGTCTCTCTCCTGAAATTTTTTCCATAGAACTCATGTATAGGCATTCCATACCGGAAAACGTTACTAATTGGAAGATGTTTGACGATGATGTTCAAATTCTAGATTTCCTTTCAACACAAGATACTTTTAAAGACTTCTCTATAGATGAGGTTGAACATGAAAAGTCCTTGTCCAATAATATTTTTCCTTCCAATCTAATTCCTAAGTTAGTTCTGAACCTAGAGAGGATTTATGATTTGCAAGATAAATTTAAAGGTAATCCTAATTGAAAAACACTGAGTTCCACTCTAAATCACAAGACTATCAATCTAGGTACTGAAGACAATCCTCATTTTAGCAATATAGGTCTTAGTTGTTTTCCCGAAGAGGAGAGGGATTTGGTTAAGTTTTGTAAAGAATATAAAGATGTTTTTGCATGGACTTATGACAACCTTATGTTGATTCTTGGAAAATCCCAAGTACTGACAGTAGAAATTATCCTCAATAAATATTCCCAATTAGATCGTTTACCGTTTGGTATGGGGAATCCATTCTGTTAGCAGCCCAACTACTGTAGAATTAAAGGAAAGTTTAAATCAATTTTACCAGTTGCGTACCGATCCACCATTTACACGATTTTTTTTGTTTTATAAATGATATGCAAGTTCCTAGATTAGATGCAAGTGATCACGGAACAAAGACCTCAACCTGTGATGCATAGGTTCTTACCTCCCATCTTATCCCCTTTGTTCCTAAATCACCTAAAGTAAAGAACAACTAATCTAATATAATCTAATCTATCAAACCTATCCCCACTGAGGAATATTATTATGCATATGAACAATGTACTACAGATAGCTGATAAATTCAGAATACATAAATACAACAGAAAGGATAACATAGAGATAGCTCTATGAAGTTAAAGCATTCATTAGTCATTTACTGCATAAGATTCATAACATGAAAATGCAGTCATTCATAAAACAGAAATAGGTCAGTGGTTAGAACGATCTCACAAATTTGTATATCAAGCTAAAACAGAAATAGTTCTTTATTCAGTAATCTACACAACATGCTTTTGAAAACTTAGGCAGCCTCTTCTCCCAAAAAAATTTCAGTCCTCTTTATTGTAAAAATAAATAGTTCCTCTTACAAAAAGCATTTAGCATATGAGAGCTAGAAAAGTCCTTCTTCTATTTGACTCTACCAATATTTATACATTTGCAAAAATTACTATTGGTCTTCCCTGCCCTTTGGGCTTCCTCAACTATCGGTTACAAAATGTTTGTCTTCTAGTGTGCTCACTAGTAAAATAAGATAAAAACAAAATATTACAATAAACTAGCCATGTGTAGATAAGAAAAAACCACTAAAGTGGGCCCAGTCAACTCATTAATGAACTGTTTCCATGCCATAACATCTGCAGTTGTGGTTTCAAAATCTATTGATTCCAAATATCTGACTATGACTTCATGCTTAGACAACTGGGTTTTTATGTCTTCCACCCTTGGCAGAGTTAATATAAGATGGTCCTCCAACAAACAATTACTGACTATAGTTTGAGCCACCAATCACCTTTTCATTCAATACTTTAACTAGCTTTATTTTAATTTCGTCCTCTTGCAGCCTATCTTGCAAGTACTTCAAGTGCTCTTCATGGGTTAGAAACTCTTGCAGCCTTTTTGCTGAAGATGTCTCACATCTATTTTGAGTTGTAAGCACCGTCTTGTAGAATTCCATGCATTTTTCCATTGTCTTATCGACTGATTCTATTATTCTCTGAGTACCTCTACTACTAAAATTTATGATATCATGCTCAATTTGCAACTTCTCTGGATTCTCCATAGGTGAATTTTATGGAATTTCTTTATTTGTCTCCAACCAAGTCAACTACCCCTATATGGTTTTTGCAATCTCTTGGGTACTTGTTTTGAATTCAGTAGAGATCACTGATATCTCCTGTAATTGGGATTCTACTTGCTTGATCCTGTAGACCTCCTCTGCTAATTTCACATGCACTTGATATATCTTATTCCTAAGCGAAAGAGCATGCTCTTTGAGAGGTGTTATATCCATTTTTCTTTCATTTGTTGCTTTCAATAGTACCTCTAAGGAGTTGCTCTATGCTTCAAGTTCTACAACTCAAACTTTAGACTCGTCTGCTTTTCGGTTAGCTGTGGAATTCTGTACTTCCATTTCTTCCATCTTACTTTTGAATCCCTTCTTTTCTCCATCAAGGATAGTATTTGATAGTTTCAAATCATCCCTTTCTTCCTTGAGAATATGGTAGTCCTCCTAAAGTTTCTCTAAGTCAGAAAGAGTGGCATCATACTTTCTATTTTCTTCTTGGTTGACTCTTTCCTCCTTCCTCAAAGTCTCCTTCATCTGTGCCATGTTATCTTTATACTGATCCACTTATCCTTTAAGCTTTATAACATTATAGGTGTTCACTTGTGCAGTTGCAACACCCCATGAGGCCATCTACACCATATCCTCTTCTACATCATTTATAACCGTTCTCTCGGTCACTATAGTAATTTTGGGCTGAGTACTTGTCTTTAATGTATTCTCGATACTCCATACAATTGATTTCCTCTTGGGATCAAAGAACACATCTTCTAATTTTTCCACTTCATGATGCTTTGACGGGGTGAATGGTACCAACCCCAATTCAACCATAGGGAGATGTCCTCCTGTAAGTATACCACCCGAGGTGGAAGGGAATTTCTCTGGGTTGTCTTGAGTAGGGCTTTGTCCCTGATTCTCATTATCTAGGTCTTCTTGATCCTTCTTCCTTTGTTCCTCTATAACCTCCTCTTGATTTTGTGCTTCCTCAGCTATTGATCTTTCTACATCTGCAATATTCTCCTTGATTTATTCTTGTTTCTTTCCTTGTTCTTTTTCATTTTCTTTTCTTTCCTAGTGGCTTCTTCTTCCTCCTTTTCTCGCTTAGCCTCTTCAGCCAACAGTTTCCTTGCACCTTCTACCAATCATCGTGTTGTTTCTTCCTTCTCTTTCTTTGCAGCCTCTGTTTCCTGTCTCTTCTATTATGCATCACTGCTACTACTGACTTTGCATCCAGATACTGTAATCTTCCTCCTTAACTACTTGTTCAGAGTGGTCAAATTGTAGACATTTCGATACATTACCTCATCCTTATCCATATTGTTAGCACTCTGTTTGAAACTGTCGAGTTATGGGCTTGGAAGGATTCAAAAAAAGGTCATGTTCAATGAAGAATTATACGAACACCCCTCAAGTTATCCAATTGAAATATTTCATTGGCTAAGACCGTCAGATGGAGAAGGGATCTCAATCTACGGAGGTAGATCCTTCCAAATGTCAAGACATGCAGCAGCGAAAATGAGATAGAGGGGAGTCGTAGATCAATGATCCAGATTCACAATGGAGAAGATCAATGATAGAGCGTGGTTCCACAGGCCGAAGATGCGAGGACATATTTAAATTTGGTATTCGTGAAAGTGGTTAAAGGGGATATACGATGAAAGGTTGAGATTAAGGTGAATCCAAATTGACAGCCTGAGGCAATCCCGCTGGGAAAACATGCGCGAAAGAAAGAGATTTTCCAATTCATGAAATGAATTAAAAAGTGGAGATATTTGACGGTAGAAACAAGATTCATTTCAAATCCACTGTCGTAAATGATTTCACAGTCTGAACTAGCGTAGATAAAGTCGCGATTCCGAATCACGAAAAGAGGGTATTGGCTGCAGAGATCAATAGTCACGATGAAGGGTTGGGATTAATCAATGGACATGGATAATTCCATGGCTTGAAATTGCTCACTTGATTAGACGAAGGAATATTGGAGAAATGTTAATGTGCCCACGATTGGATGGTCCAAATGAAGGAAGGTTGTAGATCGTGGATCTGTATTAGTTTCACTGAGGAAAATTGCATGGATTTTAACCCTGGGTCCCATTATTGAAATCCTACACATAGAGAGCTCGGATCAAGAGAAGAAGTTGATCTATGATGCATATAATGGGAGAAGGTTGATCGTTAAATATTGTAAAGGACTGTAAAAGAGAGCTACGTGGAACCAGAGGATTCGTTGTTCTAATTCTCGAGATCAACGGACTTCCTGACTGCATGAGAAGTGCCAACATGGACAGAATCTCCCGATGAACATGGTACAGAGAGGACAGCCTCACATATAAGCTGAGAAATAATCATGCCCCTTGACAACATTTGTGATCCGTCGGACCTCAACTTGTGTGCATTAAAAGTTTGTGTTAAAAGAATGCATTCAGCAGGTTAATTAATGGAACAACATTAACAGAAATTAAATACTAAAAACAGATGGAAAACAAACTGATAAACAGATATAAGGAATCACAGAATCAGAGCATCACAAACAAAAGTTGATAACAGAGTTCACCCCCTCCACTGGGCTACGTCTCCGGGTCCCTCTCCAATGGGTACCGATCCAATTAATCTTTTTAAAATGGTACAAAATGGTTCTGGAAACAACTTCAGCAACTGTAAACAGAATGCTGTACAAAATATTTAAGACCTTTCTCTCGAAATTACAATCAACATTCAAAGATAAAGAAAGCTAAAATATAACAGAGAATGTCGACTTCTACAGCACAACATTTGGACACTTCGCAGCAAAAATGATCTCTAAGCTTCTCATAACAGGGAAACGATACTCTGTGCTCCAAAACAATCTGCCCCCCTTCTCGGTGGCCAACCTCCTCTATTTAAGAGTTTAGCATGAGGGATAAGTAACTGATTCGATTCCATCATCTCAGCTGTTATATTTTTTTATTTTTTATTGTTACAACCATACGCTAAGCTGAACCATGCAATTCGGCCAAGTCACTGCATAAGCATTATGTTACCACAACGTTCCATATCCCCGAAACGTGGCAACTAACTCCACACACATGTTGATTCACAACATGTTGCAATGACCATTACACACATATGTTGCACCATACCATAGCATCACACGTAACGTAACTGTTTGATGTCACCACTAACTTCACCATGTCGCAGCAAGTGTAAAAAGTATGTCACAACTAAGTCTGTCACAATAGTGTGAAAAGTCTGTCACAACTAAGTCTGTTGCAGCTAAATCTGTGTCACAGCTAAGTCTGTCACAACAGTGTGAAAAGTCTGTCGTAGCTAAGTCTGTGTCACAGCTAAGTCTGTCACAGTAGTGTGA
>LPNX010535206.1:127524-141071 GCA_001517045.1 Pseudotsuga menziesii | reverse complement strand
TGCTTGGATTCTCTGAATGAACCTTAGCGCTTTATCTGCATCATGATGTCCATCCACTGCATCTTTTCCAAAAGAGAAGTCCATCGGTGTTTTTGGCAGATAACCCAAACAAGTTTCAAAAGGAGATCTATTCATGGAAGAATGAATTGCATGATTGTAGGCATGCTGTATATACTGCAATTGCTCATCCCAAAGTTTAGGATGTTTACTACAATATCCTCTGAGCAGTTGAACCACTATCTTGTTTACTACCTCTGTTTGCCCATTGGTCTGTGGATGAAAAGTGGTACTTTTCTTCAGTTTAGTGTCCATAAGCTCCCATAAAGTCGACCAGAAGACTCCCAAGAACCGGGAATCCCGATCAGATACAATAGACATGGGTAGCCCAAAATGTACCCAAACATTTTGAAAGAATAGATGAGCTGTTTGTTCAGCAGTGATCTGCTTGTTACATGGCATTAAGATACACATTTTGCTGAATCCATCCACAACAACATATAGATAATCATGCCCTTTTCTAGACATAGGTAGTCCTCCTACAAAGTCCATAGAAATGCTTTCCCAAGGACGAGAAGAAACTGGAAGAGGTGTGTACAAACCCAATTTCCTATTGCTAGGCTTACTCGTTGCACACATAACACAACCTCTTATGTATTTAGCTACAGTTTCTTGCATTTGAGGCCAATAACAATGATTCTGCAATACATACAATGTTTTACTTACTCCAAAATGTCCTGCAATCAATGAACTATGTGTCGCTCGGATCACATGCACTCTTTCTTTCTCTGGAATACAGAGTTTACCAAGATGATACAAGAATTGATTATGCACATAATAGTTTTCTTCCTATTTACCATGTATTAGTGATGCATATACTTTCTTAAAATCTTTATCTTCTACATACTGTTCAATATAACTTTCATGTGTTAATGAACTGTTTTGAAGAATGCTTGAAGTATTTGTAGGAGGCCTTGATAACATGTCTACTACCTTATTATGAATTCCTTTTTTGTACTTAATTACGAGATGAAACTGTTGTAAGAATCCCATCCATCTTAAATGCCTACTTTGTTGTACTTTAGTTTGAGATTGTAAATATTGAAGTGGCTGATGATCAGTATGTATAACTGTTTATTTTCCCATAATATAATGTTTCCCCTTCTTCACACTCTGTACTAAAGCATAAAACTCTTTGTCATAAGTCGGATAGTTACTTACCGTAGTAGAGAACGTTTCTGAATGGTAACAGACTGGCTTCCTTCCTTGCATCAAAACTACTCCCATGGCAAACCCGCTGGCATCGGTTTCGATCTCAAATGGCTGCTGCAAACCTAGCAATGTCAGAACTGGTGCTGTGCTAACCTTTTCCTTCAAAGTGTCGAAGGCTTTCTTATGCTTGCCTCCCCACTAGAAAATTTCTTTAATGCTTGTTAACACATGTAATGGAGCAGCAATGGAAGAAAACCCAGAAGTGAATTTCCTCCAATACTGAACCGCACCCAGAAAACTTCTGATTTCAGTAACAATGTTATGCTGTGGCTAGTTTACAATGACAGCAACCTTGGCTGGGTCCACTCGCAGGTGGCCTCCACCAATAATATGGCCCAAATATACTAAAGAAGTTTTAGCAAACTCACATTTAGACATTTTTACATAAAGCTTCTGCTTCTTCAGTACATCTAAAACTTTCTTCACATGTACAATATGCTCTTCCCAGGTTTTGCTAAACACAAGGATATCATCCAAATATACAATTACAAAATCATCAATGAATGGTCGAAAGACATCATTCATGACCCGCATGAAATTACTAGGAGCATTACATAGCCCAAAAGGCATTACAAGCCATTCATACAAACCCTATTTCGTTTTAAAAGCTGTTTTCCAAGCATCATGCTCAGCAACATGGATTTGATGATACCCACTACGCAGATCCAATTTTGTAAAGTAAGTTGCATGTTTCAACTGATCAAGCAAATCAGCAATGCAAGGAAGAGGATACCTGTTTTTAATGGTGATTTTGTTAAGGGCCCTGTAGTCGATACACATCCTCCACGACCCATCCTTCTTTGGAACCAAGACTATAGGAGAACCGCAAGGAGAAGTGTTGGGCCGGATGACCCCCTTCTCAATCAGCTCCTGAACCTGCTTCTTGATTTCCTCATTCTGCATTACAGACATCCGGTACATGGCTATGTTCGGGAGTGGCACATCCTGTTGCAAATGTATCTCATGCTGAATCTCTCTCCTCGGTGGTAACCCCTTCAGATCTTGAAACAAATCATCATACTCAGAAATGATGTCAATCAGTTCAGATTTATACTTAGGGTCACATTCTTCAAAAGATTTAGAGACTTCATCATTTTTCATCTTAACCATCATCAACACAAAATTCTTACTAGCATTTACCAACCTCTTCATTTGTCCTGCAGAAACTATTGCTATATTGGTTTTTATCTTATGTGCTCATACAATATATTCCATACCTTCTTTAAAAAGATGATACTTATTCTACTCTCTATAAAAGATTGCTTTCCGGTCATACAAATATGGACTCCCAAGTACAATCCCGCAAATGTCAAGTGGTACTACATCCAATTCTACCTCATCCCTAAACTTTTCAGTAATTGCAAATTTTAATACACATTTCTTTGTAACTTGCAATCGTGTATCATTAATAACCCAACCTAGAGGATAGGGGTTTTCATGAGGCACAGTAACTACATGCAATTTCTTAACCACTTCTTCTGATATCAGATTTACTTGTGAACCACTATCAAAAAATGTATCAATCTTTGTGTGATTTGCAATGACACGAACATGAAACAGTGCACTTCTATATTTATCATTTTGCTTAGAATTAGATGGTAGACTTGTACTTGCACTAGAAATTGGTTGTGCATCAATGGGAAGTGAGATACTTTTATCCTTACCTTGGATTCTGACAGCTGTAACCTTTGTTTCATCACCTGAGTCGGATCCCAAGTCTTGAATAACTGCGGCAGTATCTTTTGCTTTTCCTTTGTCTTTGTTTCCTCCGTACTTCTTTGGCCTTAACTCCGGATGAAGTTTCCAACACTTAGAGACATCATGTCCCTTTTGACAATGCGAACATGTAGGCTTTTCACCCTCTTTCTTCACAGTAGCCATATTCATTTTCCCCTTATCTTGACCTTTTGATTTGCTGTCAAATTTAAAAGATTTCTTCCCAAAAGTATCATTAGCATGCTTACCCCTAGCTTCTAAAGGGGTAGATTGAACACATACATCATCCAAATTACTGGGGTTAAACATCAACAAAGTATGTTTCAAATAAGAATGCATGCCACCAATGTACTTAAGAAGAGTTTCCTGTGTATCTAATGCAATATTCAATGCAATAGCCCTTTTTCTGAATTCATGAGTATAATATTGAATGCTTTGTCCTTTAGCTTGTCTAAACATTTTCCAACCCATGGTTAATTGTTGAATATGGCCTAAAGGATAAAATTGCTTCCTTAATACTTCCATGAATTCATTCCAAACTGAAATGATTTTACCATTCTTTCGAAGATCTTGCTGAATCTTGCTCTCCCACCAAGTAAGAGCCATTCCACTCATTCTCAAAGTAGCCAATTGAATCCTGGAAGGGTCATCATTAATGCCCTGCACCCTGCAATATACTTCAAGTTGCTTGATCCAATTGTCTAACTTTTCAGCATCTAAATCTCCATTATAAATTGGTAACTCAAATTTTACATCCAATTTGAAATAAGGCATATTAGGACTTGCATTATTTGAATGAGAAGTATGAGAAGAAGAAAAAGTCTATTTAGTGTCAGGAGGATCACCATCACCTCCTACTCCTTTACCCTTTTCTTCCGGCTTCACTTCTACATCTCTGGATGAAGATCCTTCTTATTTCTTCTTCCTTCTTGCTCGCTCATTGAGTAGAATTTCCATCATGGCTTTCATGCTCATAAAAGCCTCTAAAAACTCAGATTCAGAAATAACATGCTTTTCCCGTTCTGTATGTCCTTCTTCTTCCCCTCGTGGAGAAGACATGGTTCTTGAGAATGTTCTCCTTGAGCCAATCTTAGGATCTTCTTCAACTAATTCTCCTTTACCACGCTTTAACCTGGACCTGGTAAGCATTCACAAACTTGCACAAGCAGTCAACTAGCTCTGATACCATAACATGATCCGTCGGACCTCAACTTGTTTGCATTAAAAGTTTGTGTTAAAAGAATTGCGTTCAGCAGGTTAATTAATGGAACAACATTAACAAAAATTAAATACTGAAAACAGATGGAAAACAAACTGATAAACAGATATAAGGAAGCACAGAATCAGAGCATCACAAACAGAAGTTGATAACGGAGTTCACCCCCTCCACTGGGCTACGTCTTCGGGTCCCTCTGCAATGGGTACCGATCCAATTAATCTTTTTAAAATGGTACAAAATGGTTCTAGAAACAACTTCAGCAACTGTAAACAGAATGTTGTACAAAATCTTTAAGACCTTTCTCTCGAAATTACAATCAGCATTCAAAGATAAAGAAAGCTAAAATATAACAGAGAATGTCGACTTCTACAGCACAACATCTGGACACTTCGCAACAAAAATGATCTCTAAGCTTCTCATAACAGGGAAACGATACTCTGTGCTCCAAAACAATCCGCCCCCCTTCTCGGTGGCCAACCTCCTCTATTTAAGAGTTTAGCGTGAGGGATAAGTAACCGATTCGATTCCATCATCTCAGCTGTTATTTATTTATTTATTTATTGTTACAACCATACGCTAAGCTGAACCATGCAATTCGGCCAAGTCACTGCACAAGCATTATGTTACCACGACGTTCCATATCCCTGAAACGTGGAAACTAACTCCATGCACATGTTGATTCACAACACGTTGCAATGACCGTTACGCACATATGTTGCACCATACCATAGCATCACACGTAACGTAATCATTTGATGTCACCACTAACTTCACCATGTCGCAGCAAGTGTAAAAAGTCTGTCACAGCAGTGTGAAAATTTTGTCACAGCTAAGTCTGTCGCAGCTAAATCTGTGTCATAGCTAAGTCTGTCACAACAGTGTGAAAAGTCTGTCGCAGCTAAGTCTGTGTTACAGCTAAGTCTGTCACAGTAGTGTGAAAAGTTTGTCGCAGCTATGTCTATGAGTTAAAACATGTGTTATGTTCTTTGAACCATAGATTAAATACCATTGTACCATATTGGATCAGTGTAAATTAAAGATGAATAATCCTTCAGATCAATTTGTGATAGGATTGGGGTGAAGATCATGTCCAATGTCATCATCCTTCCCAGCTCCAAAGGTATGGCACATGGATTGCGTAGAAAAACAGTGGGGGATCACAGAGTTCATGTTTTTGAAGTGACGAATATGGCCTCTACACGAAGCAAAGAGACGCAGTGAGCTGATTTTGCTCAAACACCACCATCACTGTAAGCGAAAGGGCAAGAAAGGTCAGATCTAAATTCCTTGAACCAGCTGGGAAGTCAAGCAGGAAAGTGCTTAAAGTCTTACCCATGGCTGATAAGATAACTGAACATCAGAGGAGATGACTTGAATGGATTTTTCATGAGATGAAAAGATCCTTTCCCATGTGTCATGCATTCTATTGTTATGATGACTAGTGTTCAAGTGTACCTCCATGTTGGTGAGCTATCTCCAGATAGATCCGACTCACCCTATATAATGCTACCTTCCAAAGCTATTGAAGCATGGAAATGGGTAGACATTGAGAGGAAGACCAGAAAGGGTGAATTACGTGAAGTTTTGAGTTTTCTTGCAAATAGCAATGGCTGTGTGGTTTGAGAAGCTAGTTTTTCAAGGGGTACTGATGGTTGACGAACATAAAATTATGTTCCTTTATCGTCCTGGTTATCTATACCAGGGAACCGCCAACCACCGGGGCACATATGTTAATCACTTAGAGAGATTCACCTGCTTCCAGATGGCCCTACCTTTGGCTACGCTATGCATGGGTTTTTACATCCAAGAGATATCCCTCCGGCACTTCCAGTTGTGATCATGGCCTCCAAAGTCCCAACACACAATGGTGGCTGCTCTTTCGGAGAAAATACTTGGGCTAGGACAGTATAATTTTGAAGCCTTCATCACCACCCCTGTAATCCCCACTTACCAACTGTGACCAGGGGCGAGGAGGAGGTCAAACACACACCCAGCTGCGTGGACTGCAGGAGAACCCTCCTCATGGGAGGTAGAGAGGAGTACAAGAATGATAAGCCACTCTAGAGGCTTATCATGATCCAATTAAGGGCCATCCTTTTTCTAGTCCCCTCCTATAACAGTGTTACTAGATGAAAGGGGAGCTAGGAAAATGGCTGAGCACCAGAGCGCGAGTTTTCTTATCAGCCTTTGAGAACCACAGCATGGAGAGGGTGGACCGGTGAAGTGAGGCAGAAATACACGTCAATAGGAGTTCGAGTTAGAAATAGACCAAATGTAAGAGATATAAAAGATCTTTTCATACCAAGTACCTGAGTGAATAAAACTCTGCGTTGTGAGTCCAATTACCATGCGCGATAGCTCCATAATGTCTATTAATATTTGTAAAATCATGGCAATAGTACCATGCTTTAAACTGTTAGTGTCTGATTGTGACTGAAAACAATTTCCAGGTTTTGTTTCAGAGATTAGTCTCAGCTCTAAGATAGTATAAATATAGTCCCAGTAGAGGGAGAAAAAGGGGGGGGGGGCGGGGTTGGTTGGGAAACTTTTAAGGGCCAAGGCTCTCCATTGTAATTTTTTTTTGGATTTCCATGATGTGAATAAAATTATAGAGGTATGATAATTTTTCATGGTAGAGATTCCTGCGTCGTCTTTTCTTTCAATATGTAACTTACGTGAATGTTTACCCTGTTTTTCATTCCAGTTTGTTATTTGCTTTCATGTTTGTACAGTAGTGTATAAGGGCAAGAATTCATCCTGTATTCTCTCGGCCCTTTGTTTCAAACATTTTTAAACAATTTCTTCTAAAGTCATGTAGAATTCATCCTATAAATGCTCTGCATGATGGGTTGTTTCCTCTCATCCACTAGTCACTTGCTAAATATCTCCTAATTTAAATATGGATGGTTACCTTGCCTCTGTCTATAAATTTCCATGATTATTCACCTCCTGAAACGCGTGCCATACCCCGATTGTCGATTCCATTTCCAAATGGCCCCCCTCTCTAATCATCCCACCTACACCTTATTACAACATACCTATCCCATTCAGGAATATGACCTCCTGACTGTTCTCGATTGAAAACCTTGCATGAGCAAATTTGGTAGTTAAATGAGAGATCCCTCTCTGACTGTGTTGGGCCAAAAGCATAGTCTAAAGCGGTTCTACTGTTACATGGGAACGAGCCTTACGCAACCTTTGGTTCAATTCCAGGGCTAACACACATGATCAGCATGTTTGAAATTCACTTTCAGGAGTGCACGTTGTACTGCAGCCTTACCTTGGGAATCATTCCCATGAAATCTCTTTTCACCGAAATGAAATATTTATAGTTCTTTCACAAACTTAGGAGCACTCTTACCTTTAGAAAACTTATATATTCCCACATAGAAAGGTAGTTGTGGAAAAAAAACCCTTTTAGGTCAAACAAAGAACTCCCAAATCCATCCAAGAAGAGTTGTCTGACAGCTTCTTTATGTACTATATAATCTGTGGCGTATTTGAGAAGAAATGAGGGTGATTTGGTCCCCCTATACATCCTCAAGTAGGTGCCATCTTCAGAAAAGAAGTAGTCTCCAAACTCCTTTATAGATTCCAAATCACCTTCAGATAGACACTTATACTCCAAGAAAACTAATTGGTATAGGGGAATTAAAAAATACTCACAAATCATCTTGTAATGACTGTGGTATTTGTGAGCCGACAATATCGGATATGCTGCATAAATTGGGGATTTTCCTTCTTTCCATATGCACTTGATCTTCTCAAAAGGATAAAAACAAAGTATGCAGTAAACCAAAAAAGATCCCATATAAAACTCGGATTTTTGTTGATGCAATCCTTCTTAGGCTGCACTTATGCAGGAAGACAAACTATTTGCTACTATGTCAGCCAAATTGAAAAGTGTCCCAATAATGGTTACATGGTATATAAGTGGGATGCATCCAAAATTATAAAACCTTCCGTCGGCTTTGCTGAAAATCTTATTTAGAATCAGAACTACCATCCTATATGGGGTACATAGATGGGAATCTTGGTATTCCATAGATGCCTTATGCCAAAAATTCTTTCCTTTAGCTACCATCATCTTTTCCACTCCACTATAGTCAAGAGTCAGGATTTTTACCTAGTCAGTTGTGATGCTTACTTATCAAGGTGGCAAGATGTACGATTTTTCTATGAACGCAGGTGTGAATGATGAAAATCCTTTATCCACAAAGTTGTACATGATCATCTCCCTGGCATCAACTTTGAACAGAATCCATCCAATAACCTCAGGGAAAGGAAAAAACTTTGGTCTTGTGGACACTTTGGTCATTCCTGAATCCTAAGTTCAAGATTTTATCATATAAGATTAGGTATTCCAATCTCGCCTCTAGAACCTTTTTCTCTTGGAGCATGTGATAGATCTGACCCCATTTAAATTTAGGTTCATCCCCGGTGACATATTCGGTATCTTCATATATTATCTCTGTTAGCACTAAATTATTTTTGCAGCAGTTGGTCTTATTGCCTTGAAAATTTTGACTTTATATTGGTGATCGGGTGGTTTTCAAATTTTCCCGTTAAGCAATTTATAAAAATTTCCCAGATCTGCAAGAAGAAGGGGTTCTAAAGCTATTTTGAGAAAAAGAGTTAAAGGTCTTTGGTTAAAAAATGAATATTTTATAAAGAAAGAGATTATTCTTTATGGATAGATATATTTTACAAAAGTAAAGATTGGATATTTTATGGAAAAGGTAGATGGGATATTTTACCAAAAGGCATATATGGGCCATGTACCCACCACATCAGCATACTTCATCAAATTCTAAGACTAGAGCTCCCAAAGAAATCTCACACTCCCTTTGTTCCTTGATATAAGCGGGAACTATGAGAGTATATAAACAATGGAAATATAACTAGTTTTGTGCATGTGGGATAATGTCCCTTCCAAAATTGATAAATAACATATTTTAGTTGACCAGTCCAATGGTAAGTGTTACACACCCAGTTATGTTTTATACCCAAGAATAATACAAAATCTGATTTCATTGATCTCACATCAGAGTTGATGAATGAAAATAATTGGGTGTATGAGGTATCGGCAACGAGGATTGCTTCTTCAAAGATATACGCAAGATTCAATATGAGAAAAGTCTTTGTGGCAAGGATAGTAGCTTTGAGCTGGACATGCCCGTAGAATCTACAACAACTACCACTAAGTCCATAAGAAAATTGTTAAAAAAGATAAAAAACTGATATAATTAAGCAAGATGGTTCTATCCAAACGAAAGACCACTTGACAGCCATAAATTTCTGAATGCATTTACCATGAATTGACTGGAAGCTGAAGAACAGGATGAATGTGGTTGATAATAAAATATCTCTAAAGGAAAAAAAAACTATAAGAGTGGGTTTTGAAGAATAAATTGCTAAAAATGAGGCAAAAATGGTCGCACAAGCTTTTACTCAAATATTAGAATGAAAATAGTTTGCAAAGAACTATCTTTATTAGTAATTTTCCATTTGAGGTTGATAATGAAGAGATAAAAAAAAGGTTCACGTTTTTTGGGAAAATAAGATATGTTCACCATGTTCTTCATTAGTTGACAAAGCGGCCAAAAGGAACAACATTTATTGAATTCGAAACAATAGAAGGAGCTGAAGCTGCCATATCTGCAACTGAAATAAAACATGGTTTGGCAGAGAAAGGAAAATCATTGACATTGTTTAGGGCCATGGAAAAAACAATAGCTAATTAGAAGAATGACAGAGAAATATAACATGTTCCTGCAAATCAAATGGAAAATGGATAGCACAAATCATAATCACTTTCATCCAAAGGCCAAAACAAATTCCACGATATCAACTTGCATGGCGAAACTATATTTTCAAATTTGCGGAATAAACTTGCTCATGGTCAAATTGAAATGCGTGTCCAACATCCATCGCTCAGCTAAACAAATCTACGGATGAGGAAAATTCCTCTACATCAGCATGCAAGGAGAAATTAAGTTTTGAGATTTACGAATTTTTTATACCATGTGAAAGTTTTGTCACGTGCTTGGTCGGTGATGTGCTGACTAAGAGATCAATAGTATTAGAAAATTCTACAGATTGAAAGAGAAGTCTAGTTAAAATTCCAAAATTGAGCGGAATTTTATATAGTGGGCAAGTTAAAACAGTGTGGAAGTTGCAAATGATGCTTTTGCATGGGATACACAAATTTTGGTGAAAAGATAACTTGAGATCCACATTTTTTTTATTCTCGATTCAAGGAACGGATGGGAGATATACTTGGTTCTTGTGTAGAGTATAAATTTCTTTAAACCGAGCTAGTTTCTGGTCTCCTTGATGCAATAGGTGATTTTCAAAACCCCATGTTAAGATACATGCATCAGATACAATCTTGAACTTCAATGAAGAATGGTACATATACTGACCAATAGAATCCTATATGTTCCTTCAAGATGATTAAAAATAATTAATTCTATTAGCCCAAGTCAAACAATTCATTTTAATGTGAAAGAACCATTGGTAAATGTAAAAGCTGCAGATATTTTGGTACTTTACCAATCAACTTCAAAGAACTGTTTCTAGACAAAAAAGAAGAATTTTCAAAAACTGAAAGAGGGTTTTAATCATAATATGATGATATACAATAACCTCTCTCATGTTTTACATAGGTGCTAAGTATTGGGAGAATTGAAGTCATCTTCAGAGGGAAAATGTTCAGATTTCAAAATGACTGTTTTAGTCACAAAATTCAAAGAATTGTTTCAGACAACTGGAGTTGAATTTCAAGAAATTGAGAGAGGGTGTTCTTCATAATAGTCCTATATTCAAAAAATTCCTTCATTTTTTACATAGGTATTATATTTTGGGAGAATTTAAAATATATTCATAGGGTATTTTTCCATAAATTTACAAGTTTACTATCTGAGTCATCAGTTTCAAAGGAATATGAGGAAGAGCAAGAGGTGAATGTGGAGAAAATAAGACATAGGTTTTTTTGGGAAAATGGCCACTTAAAAACACCTCTCCCATATTTCACACAGCTATCACCATCAGAGATATGCAGGAGGGAATTTGAAACTTATTGTTTAGCAGTCCGCATCCTGAAATGAAGGAAATTTTTTGTAACTGTTTCTATTTTTAGAGTTCAATTAGGTTTCAAATTCAAGGTTAGGTAGAGGTTATTATGCTATAAATTTAAATGTAATTAATATTTTTGGGGGTTGGAACCACTAAGATTGGACTGATTTTTTGTGAGAACCTTTTTGAATAAAATTACATAGCTGAATGCTAGTTTATCTTCAAAGATTCATGTATTGTTTATGTTATAGTCCGTGATTTCTTTCCCTGTGAAATGTTTTCTAAGTGTTTAACTTCCATTATATTTTCTTTCATGTCTGAATGCAGTGTATAATAGTTTCAGAAATCATAGATGTTATGCTCTCGCTATTGTTTCATATATCCACGAATTGTTCTTCTAAAGTTGATATGGAAATAATCCTATGGTGCTCTATATTAATGGATTGTTCATGTTTCTTTCCTATCGCCTAAAAATCAATGAATGACTGTAGTTGAATAATTATCTTGCCTTTGTTGAGATTCTGAGTAGGTATCTTTGTATTATCTTCATCTGTTTTGACTCCATAGCCCAATGGTTATATGTTTTGTTTCAACCATCTACGTAACTTAAAACTGTTGATTCATATATTTGTCCTTATTAAAACTGTATCTGAGAGATCCCTCTTTGGAAAGAAAAGCCAGTTTCTTTCTAAAAGTGGTTTTTGTTGTTACCTTGAGATTGTCTTTCACAACCTTCGGTATATTTTAAGTGATAACAAATTGGTGCTGCTGTCAGGGAGCAAAGGTTCAAATATTCCTTGGGTATGAACGACATAGTTTCAGACTTGATTGTTGATGGTGAACAACAGTTAGACATAAGCAAGGTTGTGCATCTTTCACCTGGCGACTCTATTTTCGAAGAATCCATTTTTCAGAATTCCTATGGCGACTCCACTGTCAAAATATTGCAAAGTTTAAAGAGTTGATTCAATTTATTCATTTGTCGAGATGAGTTCTTTGTTTGCAAGGTATGCTCCTATGAATCCTTCTTACATTCCCTGTTTTCCAAATCGAATACCTAAAGTAGATTGGAAAACATGTATTCCAAAGTCTAAAAATCAAAAGAATGATGATGCTGTGCTTCATTTGGTTAGATTTCATATGCAAATACATAAGCCGGGAGTTAAATTGCATGAGGATTCTTTAATGAAAATGTTCATGGCTAGTTTAGAAGGAGATGCAAGGTCATGGTATGAAGGGTTACCATCAGAAATTTTGTGTTCCCTTATTGATTTTCATACAGTATTTCATGAACATTACAAAGACCAATACCCCTCCTTGATGCTGGTTCAAGATTGTTGTATGCATGTTAAAGGTTTCAATGGAGATTTGGAAAATAGGTATAGTGATGATGAGTTATTGGATGAATAGCTTTTAAATTTTTTATATGAGAACCCATTTCAGAAAAAATAAATACAAAATAGCCATCTTCACATTCAAGAAAAATCTCAGTAGTTAATAATTTCTTCCTCGACTAAAAGAGACATGAGCCAAAACTCTGATTCAACCAGCTACATTTCTTTTCCTCAAGTAGATGATAATTTGCAGCAGTATTGTCAATATTTGTGTGACCAAGAAGGAAGTTGGGATGGTCAATCAAACCGTTCTTATTATTATTCAACTTCTGAAGTTTTGTTTCAAGATGAGGCTATCTATTACTGTAGAAATTCAGGCCTGCAGTAGATTAATTTCACCCACAACAATTAACAATTGATCATGCAAAATTATCAACAATGGAGACTGAATATGGAGCTGTAACACAAAATTATATTAACTGAGTGTACAATAGCCAACCCTGTAATAACATAGGCTGCTGAATATATAGAATACATGAGAAAATTGAATGCATAAGGAAGCATCCAAATCTAGCATAAAGCAGGCTTACCCAAAATAGGCAAATCCCCCATAGGTGTAAAAAGCTGATCCCAAATCTATCAAGGACCCCACGAATTAGCAAGGGTGCATAGGCAAGCTAAAGAGTGGTCAAATGGCAGCTCATACATGCTTTTACATGGAGGAAAGAGTGGAGGAGGAAGAGGCAAAAAAGCTGATTCACCTCACCTAGTCTTGCTTTCCTATGTGCCTTAAAACACTGAAAAAGCAGGGAATAAAGTAGAAAAAGCAGATGGGCACCTAGGAGGCCAGGAATAAAGCAGATTTTATTCCTAAGGCTTTCCCAAGTGCTCCATGAGTCAATAATGGCAAGTTTGACCTCTATGGATAGGCT
>LPNX010535206.1:98252-123848 GCA_001517045.1 Pseudotsuga menziesii | reverse complement strand
AGATTAATTTCACCCACAACAATTAACAATTGATCATGCAAAATTATCAACAATGGAGACTGAATATGGAGCTGTAACACAAAATTATACTAACTGAGTGTAAAATAGTCAACCCTGTAATAACATAGGATTCTGAATATATAGAATACATGAGCAAATCGAATGCATAAGGAAGCATCCAAATCTAGCATAAAGCAGGCTTACCCAAAATAGGCAAATCCCCCATAGGTGTAAAAAGCTGATCCCAAATCTATCAAGGACCCCACGAATTAGCAAGGGCGCATAGGCAAGCTAAAGAGTGGTCAAATGGAAGCTCATACATGCTTTTGCATGGAGGAAAGAGTGGAGGAGGAAGAGGCAACAAAGCTGATTCACCTCACCTAGTCTTGCTTTCATATGTGCCTTAAAACACTGAAAAAGCAGGGAATAAAGCAGAAAAAGTAGATGGGTGCCTAGGAGGCCAGGAATAAAGTAGATTTGATTCCTAAGGCTTTCCCAAGTGCTCCATGAGTCAATAATGGCAAGTTTGACCTCTATGGATAGGCAATTAGCAACTTGCACATGGTGGGACTCATGGACTAGGCAAATAAGACAAAAATAAATGAATTAATGTCTAAGTGGGTAAATACTATGGGTTGATTATTCTAACAATTACCAATCAGAAAATTAATTTTTTCAGTAGCAATTTCCTCTAAGTTCTAATGCTTCTGTGGGTGATTACATAAAGAATTCTGATTATGGAAATTTTCAGTCTTATAGTCTGTCCACATGTTTATTTTTTGAAGTTGCAAGTAAAGAAGAATCAGATTTTGAGTTAATGGTTGAAGAAATACCTTTGAGTGTTGATCACATTCAAAACTTTCCTGAAAATTTACATGAACATACAAAGCCCTATCTGCTTGCAAAAGATGAGAAATATGAACAGACATGCAATGAATCTCAACAGGTGGAAAAATTAGTGGTTTGTGATGAGGAAATGAAACATATAGAAGGAGATGAGGACTCTCAATGGGATGATTCTTTAAATATTTCCAATTCAGAATTTTTTTGTCAAGAAAACATGTATTTGCTTAATCCTGTTGAAAAACAAAATGATATTTCTCTTGAAGTTCTTGAGAAGAATGGAGTTGTAAAGTCAGACATATTAAATGAGGTTGTTGATAGCTCATTTAAAAACAGTCATGACAATTCTTTTCAAATTTCTTGTGAAGATCAGTTCGACAGTATGCAAGAGGAGTTACTTTTTGGACAGCCTTGTCATGACAAACAAGTGATTGAGTATTTTGAAATTTGTCATGCTTTTTATGATCTAGTAGCAGAGTACATGGATAAATTTTTTAGATGGGGTAGTTGGTTATATGTTTGTAGAAAAGAACAAATTTTTCATCATAACCTTTTGCTATTATGTTCTTATGTTCTAATTTCAATCAAGCATGAGGAGGAAGCAGAATTATTGGAAAAATTGCTTGATTGGCTTCATTGGAAGTCAGAGTTTACCTGATTGGGCATTGGTGCTCAGTAAAGTAGGGTAGGTAAGTAGGTGTAAATAAGTTTGCATGATGAAAATTTATTTTAGCAGTTTCAAGTTTGATTTTAGTTATAGTTGAATTCAGTCTTCAGAGAATGGGTGTTAATTTACAGGTTACAGGTGACAGGTTACAGGTTATAGTTTGGGATTTGTTTGCAGAATGGTTTAGTTCAGGACATGTTGAGGGTTTTAGGGAAATATTGGGGACAACCCAATGGATTTGGCACTTAGTCTACGGGGTTCTTTACTATCTCGTAGGGAGGATAGCATCCCTAGTGGAGCCAGTTGTTAGCACTAATTTATTTTTGGTGTAGTTGGTCTTATTGCCTTGAAAATTTCAACTTTATATTGGTGATCTGGTGGTTTTCAAATTTTTCCCGTTAAGAAATTTATAAAAATTTCCTAGATCCGCAAGAAGAAGGGGTTCTAAAGGTATTTCGAGCAAAAGAGTTAAAGGTCTTTGGTTAAAAATGAATATTTTATAAAGAAAAATATTATTCTTTATGGATAGATATATTTTACAAAAGTAAAGATTGGATATTTTTATGGAAAAGGTAGATGGGATATTTTACCAAAAGGTATATATGGGCCATGTACCCACCACATCAGCATACTTCATCAAATTCTAAGACTAGAGCTCCCAAAGAAATCTCACACTCCCTTTGTTCCTTGATATAAGTGGGAACTGTGAGAGTATATAAACAATGGAAATATAACTCATTTTGTGCATGTGGGATAATGTCCCTTGCAAAATTGATAAATAACATTTTTTAGTGGACTAGTCCAATGGTGAGCGTTGCACACCTAGTTATGTTTTATACCCAAGAATGATATAAAATATGATTTCATTGATCTCACATCAGAGTTGATGAATGATAATTGGGTGTATGAGGTATCGGCAATGAGGATTGCTTATTCAAACATTTACGGAAGATTCAATATGGGAAAAGTCTTTGTGGCAAGGATAGTAGCTTTGAGCTGGACATGCCCATAGAATATACAACAGCTACCACTAAGTCCATAAGAAAATTGTTAAAAAAGATAAAAAACTGATATAATTAAGCAAGATGGTTCTATCCAAACGAAAGACCACTCGACAGCCATAAATTTCTGAATGCATTTACCATGAATCATCTGGAATCTGAAGAATAGGATGAATGTGGTTGATGATAAAATTTCTCTAAAGGAAAAAAAATATAAGAGTGGGTTTTGAATAATAAATAGCTAAATATGAGGAAAAAATGGTCGTGCAAGCTTCTACTCAAATCTCAGAATGAAAATAGTTTGCAAAGAACTATCTTTATCAGTAATTTTCCATTTGAGGTTGATAATGAAGAGATAAAAAAAGGTTCATGTTTTTTGAGAAAATAAGATATGTTCATCGTGTTCTTCATTAGTTGACAAAGAGACCAAAAGGAACAACATTCATTGAATTCGAAACAATAGAAGGAGCTGAAGCTGACATATCTGTAGCTGAAAGAAAACATGGTTTGGCAGATTCAGGAATAAAAATGAAAGGAAAACCATTGACAATGTTTAGATCCATGGATAAAACAACATCTAATTAGAAGACTGATAGAGAAACATCATCGGCTAGAGAAATATAACATGTTCCTGTAGATCAAATGGAAAATGGATGGTGCAGATGATAATCACTTTCATCCAATGGACAAAACAAATTTCATGATATCAACTTGCACGGAGAAACTATATTTTCAAATTTGTGGAATAAAATTGCTCGTGGTCAAATTGAAAACTCGTATCCAACATCCATTTCTTAGCTAAACAAATCTACGGATGAGGAAAATTTCGCTACATCAATATGCAAGGAGAAATTAAGTTTTGAGATTTACGAAATTTTTATACCATGTGCAAGTTTTGACATGTGCTTGGTCAATGATGTGCTAACTAAGAGATCAAAAGTATTAGAAAATTCTTCATATTGAAATAGCAGTCTAGTTAAAATTCCAAAATTGAGCAGAATTTTATATAGTGGGCAAGTTAAAACAGTGTGGAAGTTGCAAACGATGCTTTTGCATGGGCTACACAAATTTTGGTGAAAATCTAACTTGAGATCCACATTGTTTTTAATTCTCGATTCAAGGAATGGATGGGAGATATACTTGGTTCTCATGTAGAGTATCCATTTCTTTGAACAGAGCTAGTTTTTGGTCTCCTTGATGCAATAGGTGATTTTCAAAACCCGCATGTTCAGATACATGTATCAGATACAATCTTGAACTTCAATGAAGAATGGTACAAAGACTGACCAATAGAATCCTATATGTTCCTTTAAGCTAATGAAAAAATAATTAATTCTATTAGCCCAAGTCAAATAGTTCATTTTAATGTGAAAGAACCATTGGTAAATGTAAAAGCTGCAGATATTTTGGTACTTTACCAATCAACTTCAAATAACTGTTTTTGGAAACCAAAGAAGCATTTTCAAAAACTGAAAGAGGTGTTTCATCATAACATGATGGTATAAAATAACCTCTCTCATTTTTTACACAGGTGATAAGGATTGGGAGAATCGAAATCATCTTCAGAGGGAAAATGTTCAGATTTCAAAATGATTGTTTTAGTCACAAAATTCAAAGAATTGTTTCAGACAACTAGAGTTGAATTTAAGGAAACAGAGAGAGGTTTTTCTTCATCACAGGACTATATTCAAAAAAATCCTTCAAGTTTTACATAGGTATTATAGTTTGGGATAATTTAAAACATCTACACAAGGTAGCTTTCCATAAATTTACAAGTTTACTATGTGAGTCATCAGTTTCAAAAAAAGCTTTCAAGGAGCGCGAGGTGAATTTGGAGAAAATAAGACATGGGTGTTTTCGGGAACATGGCTAGTTACAAAAACCTCTCCCAAATTTCACACAGCTATCACCATTAGAGATATGAAGGAGGGACTTTGAAACTTATTGTTCAGCAGTCCGCATCCTGAAATGAAGGAAATTTGTTGTAACTGTTTCTATTTTTAGAGTTCAGTTAAGTTTTGAATTCAAGGTTAGGTAGAGGTTATTTTGCTATAAATTTAAATGTAATTGATAGTTTTTGGGGTTGGAACCCATAATATTGGACTAATGTTTTGTGAGAACCTTTTTGAATAAAATTACAGAGTTGAATGCTAGTTTATCTTCAAAGATTCATGTATTGTTTATGTTACAGTCTATGCTTTCTTTCCCTGTGAAATGTTTGCTAAGTGTTTACCTTCCATTTTTTTTTCTTTCATGTTTGAATGCAGTGTTTAATAGTTTCAAAATTCATACATGTTATGCTCTGGCTATTGTTTCAGATATCTAAAAATCTTTCTTCTAAAGTTGATATGGAATTCATCCTGTGATGCTCTATATTAATGGATTGTTCATGTTACTTTCCTATCTATTGAAAATCAATGACTGACTGTAGCTGAATAATTATCTTTCCTTTGTTCATATTTTGAGTAGGCATCTTTGTATTATCTTCATCTGTTTTCAATGCATAGCCCAATGGTTATATGTTTTGTTTCAACCATCTACATAACTTAAAACTATTGATTCATATATCTGGCCTTGTTAAAACTATATCTGAGAGATCCCTCTTTGGAAAGAAAAGCCAGTTTCTTTCTAAAAGTGGTTTTTGCTGTTACCTTGAGATTGCCTTTCACAACCTTAGGTATATTTTGAGTGATAAAAACTCCCACCCTCAGTGTGAGTGTGATTTCTACATCTAATTCATCATCTTTAATCTTGGATTTCTTCTTTCCCTTTTTAGGCACAGTTTCTGGTACAAACTGAGCCTGAAACAAACAACAAACTATCTAAGCATCCTTCAGTCGAAACCACATATCATACATATCAAAAATGAAAAATGCAGCAAAATATTCAATGCATATAAGGAAACCCTTATGTTTGTTAGTGGAACAAGCTTAACTAGTACGTTTACAATATTTTTTCTACCCATGACTCTTAAGTGCAAAAATATTCACATCGTCCATGTACACCTATGAGATGCTTGAAGAGAAAGCAATAGACCATAGGGAGACTGAAACCTAGCAAACCCGAGCTCGTCGGAAAACCCTGTCTATATTACCTCCATCGTAACCATTTCATTAAAGCATAAAAAGGTTCTCTATCCAACACCACCACGTTAAACCTAAGTATGTAGCCCCTCTTAGACTTACGGCCTACGGGTAGTGAACCAGAGGCCAAAGAACAATGATGCCCTAGATTTAACCACCATGGCCAATCTACCTCGGCCAGGAAATAAGGTGAAACAAACCTAAATATACATGGATCATATGGTTTAGAAAAAAAGAAACCTCTATCACCATACATGAGAAAGAAATAGGTAAGACAAACACTGTCAAAATTTTTGGCCCACTCGAGATTCATCATCACGCACTAGGGCTATGGGAGAAATGCCTCTAAGTGAAACGACAAAACATCATGGGAGCAGGTAGAGCAGCCATGGCTAGGTCAATAACTAAATGGATACAACAAAGGAAAGCTTGTTAAAAAAACAAAGGTCGAGGAGAATGTTCCTTTAAACCTAAAACACAACATGCAAACCCTGGCCTCGTCTTACTTATCAAATGGCGACAGGTCACAAATTCAACCAATCTATTAATAAAATGTTTGGATCCTACCTAGAAGGATGAGATCGAATACTGTTGTAGTTACAGAGCCTAAGCAACCATGTGAGCTCCAGATGGCGGCCTCCCTAGACGTAATGGATGTCCAATGCGGGTAAACGACGTTTGAAAATGGTCAAAAAGTAAACTCTAACAACTTCTAACGCCCACAGTGAAAAATATAACTCCAACAATAACCCCCAAATGACTATAAATATGATAAAAGGGGGTAAAAGCATTTAACATAGTAGGTGATCCTTAACTTCGCACGAGCGAAACGAAGGCCATAATGGCACCCAAAAATCAAAGGGCATCGAATGCAAAGTAGAGAAAAAACTCGATAGTGGTGGCTCAAACATCACAATATTTCTGCTACCATCAACTTAGCTCTAGCTAATCCACCATATGGAGGATATCGGCTAAAAAAGAAATACCTTGTAACAAGTTGCATCCAGAACTTGACAAACCATCCATTGTTAAATCATGGTGTTGGAAAAAATAAATCGTTGGGTGAACACTCAAAATACATCCGCTGTGGAGGAAAAAGGCATAGACTTCTCCGTCACAGCGGGCCGAAACCATGAACGAAAATGACGAAAAAAATCGAGCAGGGAAGGTGAAACTTGTCCGTCATTGCGGCGAGATATCCAATAATCACCTGACACTGTGGGTCAAAAAGAATCAGAAAAGTTCTAACAAACAATGTGAAAAACCACCAGCTGTTGTAGCACAAAAACCAAGAATTCTTTTGATGTAGCGGATAAAAATAAGAAAAATGTGCACAAAAATCATTTGTCATTGAGGCTCAAACTTGAAAAACCATCTGCTATAGTGAATCAAAAAATTGAAATTCGTCTATCGCATCGGGTAAACATTGAGACTCATCCACTATTGCAGATCAAACATGAATATTCATCCACTACAGTGGGTCAAATTTTTTTTTTCTCACTTAGCGCAAAGAACAAAAAAAATTAACTGAATCAGGGTGAAACCAAATTAAGAAAGATGGATCTCAAAGGGAAAGAAATGCCTAAAAAGATAAAAATTTAAAGCAGGGCCCTAAAAAAATGCAATTTTTTTTTGGGGTAATAGTTGCAGCAGCAACAATTGGAGACTGGATGGTGACCACAGATCTTTGGAAAAACCAACTTTTAAAACCAAAACTGCTTTATGGCATTCTATTAGACCAACTTATCCCAGTCTTTTTTCAAGATTAATTTAAGATGTCTAGATCTTTCTAGGAATGTAAGATTTAGAACTTAACATTGGTTATAGTACAGTAGGGTAGGATAACCAGGTTTTCTAAGTCCTGATAACTCTTTTAAGGCCAAAATATGGGGTCCATTTATCTCTGCATTTGGTTGCTTTTGGGATGAGACACCACAAGATTGTAACAGAGTGTGGATAGGCATATTCATTTGTTCCTCATTCTCATTCCTTTTTCCTTCTTTCGATGCTTTTAGAATTTTGTCCTATGAATCTTCCCATATTGATCCTTTTCATTTGAAACTTGATTTAGGTTCCTCCATCCATGGTGTCCTTTTGTGTGAGTGATAATTTGTCTTCATCTCACGGACGGAGAAGAACCTCTGAGAAATCCCATTATCTTACTTATTTTGTTCATATATTTTGATACATACTTTCTTTCTGGGGAATTTTGACTCTTTTAAGCCTTTTGGCTTTGATTTGTGGCAACGGATCATTTTAAATACCATATTCTTGTCCATACTTCTTCCTTTCTATGGGTCCTTTACTACAAGCTTCCTAGGACAAATTATTAATGTGAAGTGTATGGAGCCCCAAAATAGTATTATAGAATTTTCTCACCTCATTTATTTAATAGGGTTTAAAACATAAGACTTCAATGTGTTCATAAAATAACTTCCTTTCAATGATCTATCAAATTAAAGAATCTCATCATCAAAAATTTTACATAGATCATGCCTAATGAGAAGTTCTTTGGTTTACAAATATTTGCAGTTTGTCCAAATTCCAATGTTACCTATGCACCAAAAGCTGAGCTGGCTTATTTTGAAGAGCCAAGGAAAAAAAACAAAGAAATGAAAAAAAAGCAAACAAACTAACGCAAACAAATAAAAGTAAAAATGTTTATTTATGTACAAAAGGCTTCTAAGGAATTAAGTGAAGTAATGATTGAGAACTAAACCATTGAATCGAGGTTTCTCTTCCCACCCCTGTAAATCTTGTATCTTCTACACCAACGGGCCTAACTTTTCTGCAATCTAAAATGGGCCTATCCCTAGATGTTGAAATTTATTCTACTTTCCCTTTTGGTCATGCGGATGATCACATTTGAGAACCAAATCTCCTACTTCAAATTCTTTATTCCCAGAATTACGTTTGTCGAACCATCTTTTCACAATCTCTTGCTTGTGCTTAAACCTTTCCTTATACTTAGATCCAGACTCTTCTAACTTGAGTAAAGTATTGATTCAGGCTTGTAAAATCTCACTATTAGATCCTCTAGATGCTTGGGCTAATTGAGAAGAAGGAAAAAAAATGTTAGGAGGTAAGATAGCTTCCTTTCCATAAACTAAGGTATAAGGTGATACACCTAAGGAATTCTTGGGTGTGACCCGATCAGCCCAAAGTGCATTAGGAAGAGCTATATTCCAGCTTCTCTGGTTTTCTATGACATTTTTCTTTAAAATTATAATGAGATTTTTATTAGAAGATTCAACTAATCCATTACCTTGTCAATAATAGTTAGAAGAATGATGTAATTTCATTCCTTTCTCATTAGCAAATGTAGTAAGTTTAATTGACGAAAAGTAAGATGCATTATCAAAAACCAAGGAAATTGGAACCCCAAACCTGGTCATAATATGGTCTTCTAAGAAATCTATAACTGCATCTTCGTTCACTTTTCGTAACGGGGTCTCTTCGACCAATCTGGTAAAATAGTCTATGGTTGTGAGGATTTACTTGTGTTGCAATGAAGCTTTGGATTGATTTCTCCAATAATATCGATTCCCCATTGCTCGAATGGTTCAGAAACAATGACTAGTTGTAATGGCTCAACTTCCATTGCTTGTCTCTTGCAACTCCTTTGGCATGTATCATACTTCCTTACGTAAACATGAGCATCTTTAAACAAATTCCTTCAATAGTTTGCATTCCTTAGAATCTTTTGTGTTGTAATATCTCTTGAAAAAATGACCTCAAGCAATGCTATCATGCAACTCTTTAATGACTTTGGATGCATCCTCTCGTTCCAAACATCTCAAAAATACTCCGTCATAGTTCTTCCTGAAAATAAATTCGTCGATTATTTGATACGATGTTGAATTCAAGCGTAATGCTCTTCTTTGTTTGGAATTCCAATGTTCATAAAAATATCCCTGTTGGAGATAGTGTACCAGATCTCTGTTCCAAGATTCTAGAGCTATAAATATAGGACACATATCAATCATATGCAACTCAGCCTCATTCTCCCAATCCTTCTCTTCATCATCTTGACTCTCCGCCATTAACTTACAAATCCCTTGTCCTTTGATGATTGTGGCTAGTTTAAATTCTAAGTCATATTCTTGTAGAGTTGTTACCCAATTTCCTCTCCTTTCTCCTAATTATTTCTACATGAAAAGAGTTTGAACTATCGGGTGACGAACAATCACTTTGGTTGTATTATTGAGAATGCGTGGCTTGAATTGTTTTATTGCCTTAAAGAATGCATAAGCCTATTTATCAACAATGGGATAATTCAATTCAACACCTTGCAAACCAGTGGTCATCAAGGATATGGGGTACTCATCTCCCCTTTCTTCTTTCTGTGTAAGCACTGCTGCTAACAAGGTATCCAAAGCAAAAGTGTATAAAATGAAATCCTTCTCAAAATCAGGACTTTTGAGGGAAGGTGCATTAGTTATTTCTATTTTGATTTTGTTGAATTCACCCTTTTCTAAGTCATTCCATTTAAATTGAACACTTTGCTTAACCATCTATTTCAAAGGTTTGACTATTTGAGCAAAATCGGGAACAAACCTTCACACAAAGTTTATGGTTTCCGTAAAAGATTACATTCATTTCTTATTGTGAGGCAAGGGGATTTGTTCTATATCTTCAATCCTCTTTGGGTCTATGGAGATACCCCTCTTAGAAATTATGTGATCCAATAGATTTCCTTATAACACTACCAAAACACATTTCTTAGGATTCAAGGAAATACCATATTTCCAACAGCGATCAAAAATCTGTTTTGGATGAAACATGTGTTCTTCTCTCCTTTTGGGGAAAACTGTAACGTCATCAAAATAGACTACTACACTGTGACCAATCAAACTGCAGAAAGCTATGTCCATCGCCCTTTGGGAAGTTGCTCCAGCATTAATGAGACCAAAAGGCATTCTTCTGTATGTGAAAGTCCCTCATTTTGTTCTAAATGTGGTCTTTAGCCTATCTTGTTTTTCTACCAACACTTGGTTGTAGCTTGAAAACCCATCTAGTAAAGAGAACAATTCGGAGCCTGAAACAATCTGCAATATCTTCTCCAATGGTAGGAATGGATAGTTATCCTTATCTGGGGCACAATTCAAATTTCAGAAATCTACACAAAGTCTTGTCTCACCAGAATTTTTTTGTATTGGTACCAAATTTGCGACCCATTATGAGTGTCTAACTCTGAATATAATTTTGGCATCAAGCAGCTTCTTCACCTCATTTTGAATCAGGGGTTCTAATTTAGGATGCATATTCCTTAATGGCTGCTGAAATGGTTTGACTCCCGCTTTAATTGGAATAACATGTTGTATAATGAGGGTGTCATAAGTATTAATATATTCATAAGTCCAAGACAAGACATATTTATATTGTTGAAACAAGCTAATGAATTTTCTTCTTTCACCCGATGAGCAGCACTTTCCCAAGTTCACATACTTGGGTTCAACTTTTGTCCCAAGATTCACTAGCTCATATTGCATAGAGGAACTATGTGTTTTGACATTTGTTGGCCTCCTGATTTTATTGGTCATATCAAACATCCCCTCCAAATATCTGACCCCTTTAGGTATGAAGTTTCCATTTTGAAGATTTGCTTGATGTTCTTCGTCATCTATTACGGAATCTTTGAAATTCTCATCATTGGTTAGAAAGTCCAAAATCTGCAGATCGTCATCGAATACTCTCAGATTTGTGATATTGTCTGGTACGGAGGGCCTGAAAATAAATTCAATAGAGCATCTATTATTAGTGGGAACTAGTCTAGAAGCAGAGGTAGCTAACGAGTTAGTTTCTCCATTTTTCAATCTAGGAATAGACATGATATTAAATGCATCAAAATTTGTTATAAGGTCCCACACTTCATTTTGATAACCCTTTAAATGTGGTGAAAAACAATGAATCATGTTTCGAACTTGTTTAACAATTATTTTAGAGTCACCATAATCCTTTAGATTTCTTGCTTTGAATTCAATAGACTTCTTTAAGCCCTGGACTAATGCTTCATATTCGGTTGTATTATTAGTACATTCAAATTATAATATACAAGAAATAAAATGTTTATTGTTCTCTGGATCAATAAGGATACAGCTAGCTCTTGGTCCTTCCTGAGTTTTAGAAACATCAAAGTATAACAACCAAAACCTATATGCTAACTTTACAAAACTAGTGCTACTTTCTACATCTTAGACTAAGTTAACTATGTTGCAGTCAATCTTATCAGCCCATGAAAACTGAAGGAGCTCAAGCTATGTGTCTGATTTATCATTGGCTTCTTTTGCTTGATAGTTTCCTGGTTCAAGCTCAATAAAATAATTATCCAAAACTGAATGTGAAAAATTTGTAGGCTCATTTTTTCCTTCTAGTTGCATCACATTATACTTCATATGAGTCTCTCTCATGACTTTGATATAATTTTGACAGTTATGATAAGGAAACCACATATGTGACCAGTCAGTTGTGAAGTATCCTTCCAGTTTTGCAGACCTATCCTGGCTCAATATTAACCCATATTCCTCTGGTATGTCCACTACCATAATGTCTATAAATTGGCACACTCTTTCATCTGCAGCTAATCATATCAATACATCCTTCATCTCTCCCACCACCTTCACTGCTTTTCTATCCAACTGGATGATTTTGATTGAAGAAGGTGTGGGTTTCCCATTTACCCTTTTACAGAATGAAAGAGGCATAACATTTTCAAATGCTCCAGAATATACTAGATATTTGTGCACATTGTGATTAAAGATATCAGAAGTAAGTAGAAATGGTAATGTTCTGGATTTGGATTTTCCTCCAATACTTGCTTCACTAATCTCTTCCTCTGATTGAATATCATCCTGGGGTTTACTGGCTAGTGCATCAAAGGATTCCAAGATCTTTTTTCTCTGTTGGGGTAAGTTCCACATTTTGAACAAAGAAATATTATCCTTGGTCTTCTTTATATCCTAGTGTTCTTAACTAGTTTGGCATTGGCTCATCTCCGACTAACGAGTATAACATTGTTGGATTATTTGATATGGAATTTACATCATTTTTCCCTAAAGGAGAGGAACATTGGTTACAAACGTGAATGCAAAATGTCCATCTACATGAGTACGCAAAACATCTTCTCAGATATCGTGATAATAGATTTGGAAGGAACCCTCACTTCATATAATTTTTACTAGATATCATAATGAGACATCGTTCTCAAGCCTCCTCCACAGTTTTTGTCAACAAAATATTAGTGAATTACCGACAACAATGGAAGAGTTACGACAACATTTATGAAATATTCTAGATTCAACATTGGGAGGAAGATTAATGAGATTTGGAACGGTATTAAGAGGTAGATGTGCATATTGAATCTAGTGTTTTCAAGAGTTATCTGACTTGATTCAACAGATAGGTTGTTCGACAATATCTTCACACTAAGTGTAGCGAATATACAGTGGCATTATTTTCTTAAATTAATGCTATGCACAAGTCCTACAGATCTGCATGAAGTGAGAAAATGGCAACGTAAAAATGTAATTGATAATCCTCACATTGTAGCACATTATATGCGCTTGAGACATACAATGTTTTGAGAAGAGGTTTTCAAACATTTTCATCAGGATACAGATTATTGGAATCTCTATGAATGGAAAAATCATGGATCTCCTCATATCCATGGGTTTCTTTGGTTAAAAAATGCTCCCAACATGGACACTTTGAATTGGGATGATTCTAGAGAACTTATATTTGCAAAAAAATTATTTCGACAGATATGTGCATGCAATAAATCAACATGAGGGACATCAACGAAATATTCAAATTAGAGATAATGTAGTTGCTCATCCTTCTGTAAACAACACAGAACACATATTTCAGTCACATCCAATTGTTGATTATGAATAACTTCTTGACTGTGTCGTGTTTCTAGGAATTTTGCACCTTTTGTGGACAAAAGTTGTTCCTCTGGTCTTAATGGTTCAGATCCAGAACAAATGGTTCACAATAAGGCTGAAGGACTTTCCCTAGAAACTATAAACATCTGGAATGCAATATTTGATGGAGTGATGTAATTCTTCTCTCATGAAAAAAGTTCTCCAAGGAAACACCTGCATAAACAAATCAAACAAACAAGAGATCAAAGATACCAGAGAATCATCTATATATCTATGCCAATGACTAACGAATTTGACAATAACACGCAATATTATAACATAACAATTATATGGGAAAGGAACCAACTTTATATTATTAAAATGAAGAAAGAGTTTACAACCTATGCCTTAGTGTTGATATGCTCTTTCACAAAACCAACATCTTGTCTCTGATAGATCCAACTTTTGTCCCTCAAGCTCTCTTGACTAACTAGGCCAGAATATCAAAGCAACAACATAACATTACTCTTGCCTCAACCATGGAGATTGAGCCTAATTTTATAGGCTTGGAATGGATAGGGATGGTTGAGAACTTGGTGGGTGAGGTGGCTAGGGGATCCTACAAGGATGTATGTCGAGGCCAACTTAACCTAGTGATCAGGGATAAGGGTGCCACAAAGCCTTCTTTAGAGAAGCTTCGTGAGAACCTCTCTTTTTCACTTTTTACCAAGGGCATTGCTCCTTGTTCACCATGACAAAGTGGTTCTAGGAAGAACCATGCCTTTCTTTAAGGGTAAAGGTGGTGCCACCTCTTACTACCAATTGAGTTAAGGAGGTGCTGAAGAAGGTACCATTTTTTGACTAATGAGTAGAAGCGGTGCTGGACTTTTATATTCAAAATTGATATCTGGACCAATTTTCTTGCTTGACAAATTGGGATTGAGGGAAACACTGAAGTTTGGGATCTTATCACATGCTGGTGATGAGATTTAGGTATAACAGAATCCCCCACAAAGCATGAGGCTGTAGGAATATGATAGGCAAGAGCTTTGAAAGAGAAATTTATCACTTCGAGTCAAGAATCAGCTTGATTAGAGATCATCAACCAGGAATATGCAATACATCAATACTTTTGACTTATGAGAAAAATGTCTTCATTATGGCTACATACCAATACAAGGAAAATCCATGAGATAGATAAACAACCATGGCTACTAGAATACAATGTAGATCCATGTGATAGAGGACTCAAACTTGGACATAGCCACCAGACATACAATGTATATCTATGTCATACAGACACAAATTTGAGCATAGCCATTACCATACAAATGTGGATCCATGCCGGTACTTCATACAATATACTCCATCGCAACTTGGGGAAAAAGGTATGAGTGCTTTTCAATAGATACCTAGGGTCTTCATTTCGTCTTCCACAAAGTACGATTCTATCCATGTGATTACAATGATCTGAAGTCGAACATGGTAGAAACCACTTGATTACCTACCAATGATGTGAACCATTAACAAGTGCAAGGGAGATCACCATTAATGTTAATGATTCCCAAGGTACTCTAGTACAATATACTAAGTGTGAATAGATGATTTGATCTCGAACACTCATTCAAATATTTCGATCAAAGTTTAATGATGTGAGCCTATGTCAAAAGCGAGAGAATCTGTCATTGAGGCATACAGATCTCAAGGTACTAAATTTGTTTCTAAGACTATTTCCCGGATGATGAGCTAATGTCGACATGAATAGTCTCGTCGAAGGAGGGACATGATGAATCCCACACCGATGACATGAAACGTAGGATGAAGTTTTGGAATGTTGTAGATAATGTAACCATAGGACCATCTCAAAAGGTATTGACACAAAGGCTATTTAATGGTAGAGGTAAAATTCTAACTTCCCTTTGAACATTGGGTGGCACGAAAAAAGACTTGGCAGCATTGAATTGATGAGGTGGGACACAATAGGACAACAGATGATGCATTTTTTGAAAAAATCAGTGGAATGGCATGACTCATGAAAGTGGATTGACTCAGAGACAAGCTAATTTACCCAATTGACTGAATGAAATGTAGACAAGTTCCATGTTCAAAGGTGATGACAAACTGCCATATTATTTTCAAAATGAATTGATTCCATTCCCTTAATTTCCCCATCATGATTTATGAGTGCCTATTTTCATTTTTACAAGTTCAAAGAGGGTAACAAACACTCGTTGTCTCTTATCCGAAGACAAGTCCATTCTCATACATTTTACGAACCTGAGAAAGGAGGGGTTTGTTCCCAAAAATGGGTCTCTCAGTGTTTAGTTTAACGAGTAAAATGACATCAAACTCGGTATCGTTCATGTTTAGAGATTCTGAACGAAGATGAAAGAAGACTCCAAAGGGTCCTTTTTCATATGATTTAGTCTCTAGGGCCTGAAAAAGTACATAATAATACCCAAGAGAACTCTTCCAGTCATGATTGGCTGGAGTGTTCCTTTTTTGTAAATAGTCCATTCAAACCGAAAAAGAGATAACCTACCGTCAGATGACTCTTCAAATACTTTTACGAGTATGAAGAAGACAAGTACTCGACGATCTTTTCATATTTAGGGAGTCCAAAAATAGTTTAAAGGAGACTCCATTAGGTCTCTTTTCACGATAAAAGGTTTTACTAACCTGAAAAGAATCAGAAAAAGAATCGGAACTTTGATACAGGGTTTTGAGAGTGTGCTCAAAGTATCTAAACGAATGCTCAAGGACTCTTTCTATTTTCAAAAGTATGAAAAAGTCAAAAATGAACTTCCCCATAGACTTTTACTACTTATTTTGTCCTTGCTAGGCTTGAAAAATGATCATTAGCTTCCCAAAACATTCGATAAAATGACTTTCAAAAACTATATTAAGGGGTATTTTTATTAAAAATGATTTTAAAATATAAAAAACCCTAGAAAAAGTTATAAAATCTTGAGTGAATAGTAAAAAACAACTCATTTCACTACTTACCAATCCTGGAGAGCATTTTTGGTAGTTTGGATCTTGAACTTCAGCTAAATATTTCAGGAGCATCCACCATATGTTTTCTGCACCGTCAGTTCTAGGTAATATCTAAATCCATTCTCTTTCCTTTTATGGTTTCCAATTTTCAATTTTCATGGTTTTTTGGGCTCAATGACTGAACCTAAAATGGGAAATGCGGGCACCGCTCCTTGCATTTATGGGAAAGATAGTGCTCGACAGGAACCAATTTGCTTCAGTTCAGCACAGGCGGTGCCACCGCTCTTTATTAACTAGACAGAGGCAGTGCTGACCATGGGCTCCAAAAAACTAATGGATTAGCCAAACTAAAAGTTTTTAAGAAATTTTGTGGATGTGAAATGCTTCTAAATGGATTTTGAAATGTTTTTGGCAGGTTTATTGGATCCAAAAATGGTTCTCTGAAAAGAGAGACAACACGATGAAGATGATGATGCATGCCAGAAGAGATGTGGGTTGTTTGGGTTCCCTAAGGGGTTGTCGGCTGCTGAAATTCTTCAAGACTCCCAGCATGGCTTCACATCCCCACTTTCTAGAGCACATTCTACACATGTGGATCTTGGAGCAGCAATAATTTGAGGTAGGGCCTCATGTTTTGACCATAGAGGTAGAGGTCATCTACTTCTTAATAGGTTTGTCCAGACAAGGGGCTCCCATTTCTCTTACTGGTTCCCAAGGAGGGGACGTGACAACTCAAGAGCTGATCAACCGTCATTGTCATCTTGGCACAAGAATGTCAGGTAAGAATATTCCTATCAGGGATGCGGTGGATATTCCACTTCACATAGTCTTGTTCATCATGTAGATACTGGATGGAAACCAAGGGTCTCATTAGGCATCTAGGGTGCACATGCCATATGCCTTGGAAGCTATGGCCCCTACAATTTTCAACTGGATGGAGGCACTTCTTCTCGTCTTCAGTTTTGGGTCCATTTTAGCTTATTTCTTCTTTGAGAGGGTGCCTCTCATGAGACCCCAGGTGATTTTCACTGAAATTAGGGCTAGAGACCCATGCACGATGAGGTGGGTTGAGATCATGGCTTGTACAAGTGGTGGCAGAGCCAAGGTGAAATTATAGGCCATTTTCTTTCATTGGTTGCAAGATCAAATCCTCATGATCGAGGATTATGCCTACGCACAAAATTTTTTTGAAGGTGGCCTTGATCTACCACTACCACTTGGTGCTCAGTGGGGGAATATTGGTAAGAAATAAAAAAGATAAAATGGTGATTATGTTTTTTGTGTTTTTTATATTTTATGTTTTTTATGTGTAGTAACAATACCTAATGTTTACATGCAAATGTTGGTGGTGCATGACCTGGAGGATCCTCTCCAATGGATAGATGAACTGAAGCTCATTTGGTTCATAGAGGTGATGATCACCTTACTGAATTGGAGGAGAAATTAGAGCGGCTGACACTTGACATTCCTGATTTAGCTATAGATAACCTCCCCATGAGGTTTCAGAGACACACTACAGGAGTGTCGGGTCACTTCAGCTGACTGCTTTGCATGGTAGCACGGGCCATCATGTGCTATCATGAGCATCATTAGATGGTGGTTCGCATGATGTATTACTGAAATCTTAGCAGCTTTAGGATTTTTTGTATAGTTTTGTATTTCCTGAAAGCCACAGTGCCTCAGATGAGGTCTCGTGACCACATTTTGTAAAAAAAAACACTTTATATATATATATATATATATATATATATATATATATATATAGACAGACTCATTACCGGTGTTTATATGTCTCAAATGGAAATCATATCTACATGATTTTTATGTGTCATTTACAGTTTGTTTTACAATGAACCATGTTTATCTTTCAAATTATGTATGAGCAATATACCAGTCTAGGATGTAGTTTGCTAATGAATCAACAAACGTATTATTTGACCGAGGAAGATGCCTATAAGTAATATATTCAAATGAACTTTCTAAGAACTGCACTCTCTGAAATAAGTGAGGAAAGTACAGGGTTTCTGATGGTATATAATTGGTTTAGATGACAAACCACTAACTGTGAATCCATAAATACTACCAAATCACGAATGTCTCGAGATGCAACATTAGTCAATAGACCTATTACTTCCTGATACTTGGTGATGTTGTTGGTAGTGGGATCAATACAAACTGCTCCTGAACTGATCAAGTCATGAGCCAGGAAATAGAGAACCTAAGCATCTAAAGGAAGGCACAGGGTGTGATGGCAAGCACCATCAATGAAGCCATAAAAATCCATCCGATCTGAATAACCAAAACATGGTATAAAAATTTTGGACACTAAACTCAACACCATATTGAATCAAGAAACACCACACTGAAAGCCAAAAATATACATATATACACGGTACCATACAAAAAATGTTTTAAGCATAGAACCTCTTCAGGTACAACCCATTGCGAGGTTGCCCAAATGGTATCCCATCATAATCTATGAGCTCCTAAGCTCCTTTCTCTAAAACTTTGTTGATGACAAAGGGACCATACCACATTGACTCGAACTTCTCTTTACCTAGTTTGTCATGTCTCTTATCGTAATTCAAAATTAGGTCAGCTTCATTGAAAACCCGAGGTTGGTCAAATTTATCGTATTGGGCCTTGACACACTTCTTATGTGCCTCATTAGCTAAGGAAACATCTCTTGTGGTCTCGTCAAGATTATTTAGGTATAGAAATTTTTCTTCCTTAGTGGAAGTGTTTGGTAGAAGTTCTACTGCAAGTTTTAGTGACAGAATTTGGCATTGGATAGGAAGGAAAACTTCTAGTCCATAACCTAACCGGAATGGTGTAAAACTAGTTGTTGTTTTTACCGAAGTCCTGTAAGCCCATAAGGCGGAAAAGAGAGTCAGGTTCCAGTTGGATTTTATGATCTCCAACCATCCTCCGTAGCATAGTTTTGAAAACTTTTTTAATGGCCTCGACCTGACCATTAGCCTATGGATAATAAGGAGTTGAGTTTTCATGGCGAAAACCCAGCTTGGTACTTAACTTGGTCATCATCTAATTTTGTAAATGTGATCCATGGTCAATGACAATAGAGTATGGGACTTCGAACCTAACTATCACATGATTAAATAAGAAGAGGGCAGAAATCTTACAATCCTATGCATACGTAGGCATATCCTCAGCCCATTTTTTGAAATAATCAATGGCTACGATGATGTAACCATGCCCCTTGACTGAGGTAGGATTACAATGCATAAAATAAATTCCCCATTTGGAAAAAGGGCCAACTACAATGATGGGGTGTAAAGGAGCAGGGTGGGTGCACTTTTTTTGATAGAAAAGTTGGCAGGGTGGGCATTTCTTAATAGCCTCATGATAGTCTTTGAAGATTTAAGGCCAAAAATAGCTAGCACGAAGGATTTTCTAGGTTGTAGCCATCCCAAAAAGATGAACTCCACATGTTCTAGAGTGGCAATCATTCAGGACTTATTTAGTTTCCTCATGTGTAAGGCATCACTGAAGAATGGAATCGATACCACGTCTATACAATGTATCATTCAAGATAAGGTAGTACTTCATGTGGCAATGAATATGGCGACGATCATCGTGGGACATATTATGGTAAAATCTTTGCGTTTGGAGATAAATGACTAAATATCCATACCATGGTTCTGTCGTGCTTATCAAGAACAAGAATTCATCTGGCAATGAATCACTGGGCTCAATATCCATCAAATCACAGGGAAGGTAACACATCACCTCTGCAAATACCAGGCATTTCTTTGAACTGGATTTGGAAAAATCAAGGTCAAATTCCTGCAGGATAATAATCGAATGGGAATATTTACCCCCTAGCATATGACGAGTCAGAATGTAGTACATAGGGTTCTGATCTGCAAATACCATGGTAGTGCGAAGCAAGATGTAATGACGAAATTTATGAACAATAATGACTGAATCCAATGCTAACTTCTCCACATGCAAGTATCGGGTTTCAGAATCAATGAGATTCTTACTAGCATAATATATCACATGCTCTTGACCATTGGGATCTTCATGTGCTAAAACCATTCCAATGGTAGTAGTGGAGGAAGCAACATATAAGAGAAAATACTTTGAATAATCTGGGGGGTTGATCATGGGTGAATGAGTTAGAGCATGCTTAATATTATCAAAGGCTCATTGGGCCTAGTCATCCCATAAGAATGGAGTGTCCTTCTTCAGGAGACGCATATAACCGTGCATTTTCTCAGTGAAATTGCAAACAAAACGACGGAGAAAGTTTTCCTTCCCTTGAAAAATTTTAATTTCAACAATATTTGTCAGGGCAGGTAATGCCAATATAGCAGCAATCTTTAGTGGATCTATTCGGATGCCATCCTTAGAAACCACAAAGCCAAGCAGACGTCTCGTCTCAACGCAAAAAACACATTTGTGTGGATTGAGTTGTATGTTATAATGACAACATCTTAGGAAAATGTCCCTAATATGCTCAGGGCAGTCTTCCCATTGCTTTGAATGAACTGGGATATCATCAAGGTACGGCTCCATAATTTTCTTAATATCATGGAACGCATAGGACTTGGCCTGCTGGAATGTAGCTCCGGCATTTTTAAGGACAAAAGGTAACTTCCTATAGGAAAAAGTTCCTCACGAGCATATAAATTTCATTTTGTGTTGATCCATGGGCATTATCTCAATCTGATTATATCCAGAAAATCCATCCATGAATGAGAAGTTCACACTTCCAGCACAGTTGTTGATAATCTGATCGATATGCAGAGTCGAAAAGTTGTCTTTTGGACAAGATTTGTTTAGGTCTCAGAAATCAATACAGACTCTAATGGTAAACTAATTTTTATTCACAGGGGTAATGTGAGATACCCATCCCATCAGGGGTATAGGGTAAATAAATATTGCCTTCATAATTTTTTCTACTTCAGCTTTAATAGCTGCAACCTTCCGGGGATGGACTTGACATAATTTCTGCCTGAGAGGTTTTGCTGTAGGATAGGTTTTGATTTCATGAACCACAATAGACAAGTCTATCCCATGAATATCCTACAAGTCCAAGTAAAAATATCTTGTAACTCTTTGAGTAATTATTTATATGCTTCAGTTTCTTTGGTTGAGCAGTTCTTCCCTACGCGAACATGCTCCATTGTTCCAGGTTTGACTGATATGTCCATGGGGGTTGTTTTAGTAATGTTGCATAGATTTCCCTTGGATTCATCATTTTTCAACAATATAGGTGTTTGTGGATGGGTGACGATATCAGTACTAATAAGTGATTGAAAGTTAAAACCTACCAAAGTGGCGTTGGGTGTTGATGTATTTGTAACTTTGGAATGTATTCACTTATGTATTTCATATATTGTATTTTATTAGTCCCCGATATTCCTATCAGGAGAATCAATAATGTAAAAAAGTCATGTAAATTCATAGAGGTTAACCCTCCTAGTTGATCATGGGTCAAAGTCCCCACAGTTTTGGGGCACTAGGGTTATTAGACTCTCCTAGAGAAGTAGGCCCTGGTAAGTTATTGTTAAGTCGTAAACTAGTATAAATAGAGAGTGAGCCTCTCTATTTATCACACAGTCACTCACACTCAGTTGTAGCGCATGAGTGAATCTTCCTCTGAAGAATCCTCAGACGGTGAGTCTTCCTCAGAATCTTTAGAACATCCATCAGGAAATTTACTAGAAGAATAGGAAACTCTAGAAAGACCCATGGATGAGTATCTTAATATACGTTGGTTGGATTTGGATGTAGTATTCATCCCAAAGAAATTACACAAAATTCCAAATAACCCTAAGAAATTGATTCCTAGATTTGATCCATACGACAAAATCCTTGCAGAAGATCACATTAAGAGTTATATGCAGGCTATACGACTGAGAAATGTAATTCATGAGGATGTTGTATGTAGGTTATTCCTTACACCTTCAAGGGGAAAGTGTCGACTTGGCATTTTGCATTAGATTCTTCTTCTATCTACTCTTGGAAACAATTCAAAACATTATTTCTCCAAAATTTTGGAGATGACAGTACCTCGAAATATTTGGTCATTGAGTTGTCATATTTTAGAATAAATCCTAAAGAAGGAGCAAAATATTATAATCAAAGGTTTTCCTAACTAAAAAATAGGATTCTTGCTACACTCCTCCCGATTGGAGAATTGTTAATATCATTCTACATTAAGGGTTTTCCTACAACGATTGCTATGTGGGTCAAACGTGCTGACAAGACGACCCTACAATTTTCCTTCATTGAGGCTTTTCTTGTAGAAAAGGACATGTATGGTCATAAATAAAATCCAGACCAAGAAATTGCATGACCTTCTACTTCTAGGAGAAAGCAAGAGCATATTCCTAAACCCACGACATTAGATAAATACCCTTATGAAATGGACAACATGAAGAAATTGTTCCAAAGGATTTCCAATGATATGGCTGATCTCAAGAGGGAAAATGGTGATAACCAGGGAAATAATAGAGTTCAGGTAAGGCCACCACTTTCAATATCTTATCATCCTCCTTTAAATGAACCACCTCTGAACCCTGGGGAAACGCTTACTTCTGATGATATCTACTCTATTTTCAAATCCATAACCTCTACCTCTCCAAATGCACAAAACAATGTAAGACAGGAAATTGTAGAAACTATGCCTCCCAATGATGAACATGATCCATTTGTCAATACTATTAATGGTTTTTCAGAGCTACATATGGTCGAAGAAGAACAAGTCAAAGACACATAAACTATTTTTTATCTGCAACATTATTACAATACGAGGAGAAAATGATTGCCACCACAAGACACTCCACCAACGACATCTGCTCAAAAAACATGTAAGAAACCACGTATACTATGAAACGAGAACTTGACACAGTTCTCGTTTTTCTCTCTCCTAATTTTAGTAGCTATTTTTACCCCCGTTTCAAAAATGGTTGATGCCAGTATCACACATTTTCATTTTCAGACATTTTTTGGGGCCTTTGAATTATCTTTGTTGTAAAATATTTTTAATTTCTATTTTCAAGTGTGTTTTTTGAAATTTAACAAAATAACATACATTTTTAAGCAATTTATAATGAAAAACATATACATTTTACGATTTTTTCTATAAAATAAGACATTTTTATGTACAAAATAAGGCATTTTTATTGACAAAATTGTAAATAATTCTAGAAAATAAAGACATTTAAAACCATTTTCAATGAATTTTCAGAGAATTTTTCTCTAAAAATGATCACATTTCATATTAGTTATCGAAAAGTGACGACTCACATAAAGTCGAGAAAAAATATACAAATTATTTGTAAAAAACATATTAAAAACATTATATTTAGAAATTTTATTTCTAAAATAAAGTCTGAAAGTCAAAACATTACTAATATATTTCATCAAAAAATTGTCAAAAATTGTCAAAATTAACATTTTGTTCAAAACATGAAACTATTCAACAATATCATGCATGCCAAATTCTTCATCGACATTGGAATTTTCTGGAGCTTGAATTTCCTTAGGGACATCAATGTCCTCTTCCATTGGGTCTTCTATGTCTGCAAGATCCCCAAAGTGATCCTTTCCAAACACCCCTCCTAACGGGGGTTGGGGCTCTTTTGACATCTTTGCCACAAGTGTTTCACTAAACTCTCCTTTCTTCAAACCAACTTCTTGCAGTTCATCTGGAAGAACTTGAATAGCCTTAATTCTTTGTTTTATGTAATTGCATTGGAGTGGATCATTATCAATTGATATGCAATTTCTTCCTTTCTGTAAGGAGCATGCTATTGTTGTACCTAATCACCAAAAACAAAATTAAATTTAAGTGAAATAGCATAAAGAAGCATACTTTAAAGCAATAAAATAATGAAGGATAAAACATACAATAAAACTTGATATATTATTTCATATGTAATATGAGAAAGTTTACCTGAACCCAAGAACAAATCTAAGACCCAATCTCCTTTTCTTGAAAATGTATCTATGAGATAATTAATCATTGCTTGTGGCTTTTGATAGATGTTTACAGTCACTCCTTTCAAATCCCTTTCTTCATATGTTAATTTTTTTACTACGGCATTATAACTCAATATCTGACTATGTTTTCCTCCTCTCTTTTCATTGATTAAAAGAGGTTCATAAGCATCTTCCTGTGTCCAAGTTGCAACATGTATGCTTTCAGCATCACTCAGGAATGGATCGCTGCCGGAGCTACGAACATTAGGCTTTTGCCTGTAACAAAAATATAAAACAATTAATTAACTTATCAATAAATATAATTGATTTATAAATTCAAAATTTTGATAATATAGTGCGAATATATTACCAATGAAGTTGCTTCCTTTTTTTTCCTTTACCCCTGAAGGTTGTCAACAAGCCCCCTAATTGTGTGTCTAAATGGAAAACAACAAATCTCCATAGTGGTACATCTACAAATCTCGAAACCACTTTACTAAATGATTGGTAAGTATAAGGCTCACAATCATAAGTAGTGTTTCGGATATTGTATCCATGAGGGATATCTGCAATCACTAGTGCATACTCCTTTTTAGGAACAAGATTTGCAATGTCTGCACAGTCACCTAAAATGACTCTATATTGCACACTGTCAAGCCCATTCCAAATATAATGATCAAGTGTATCATCAAGTTCAACATTTGCAAGACATTGTCTCCTTTGTCGTTCTATTTTGGCTCTTTGGATATGGATTTTGAAGGACTCCGGTACTCCAGCTCCACCCCTCTTTGGCATCTTCAAATGAAAATGATCTCTATAAGTAATAAAATAGAAATGAATTGAATTAAAAAATAAATAAAATAGGATGTATCATAGATCAACATACCTTCTTGAATGCAACAAAAAATTGTGGTAAACTTTCTATCGAGCTTGAGTCTGGATAGTTGCATTTGACATCATCCCAACTCTTCTCACTCAACATTTTAACCATCTCCTCTTGTATTTTCATGTAGACCTTGTGACTAGACAATGAAACAATAAATGATGTTTACAATCATATATAATAATATAACGGAATACCTAGAACATAACAAAAATGTTAAACTCAAAAAAATGCTCAACTTACTTCTCAAGTTCGCTGCACATTTCCTGCATGGATAATTCACCTGACTTTACTTGTGATAGTA
>LPNX010535206.1:44597-86603 GCA_001517045.1 Pseudotsuga menziesii | reverse complement strand
GGGGGGTGTTTTTGGTGTTTTTTTTGCAAAAATCATCGTTTTTATGGGTAGAGTTCTCGTTCATAGTATATAGTTCTCGTTTCATAGTATAAGTGGTTAAGAAAGTACCGATAAAAGAAAAGGTAATCCCTGAGGTTGAATACAATCTTATAGATGATCTAAAAAGGGCTAAAGCTAACATCTCTCTATTTGAACTTCTCAAGATACCATCTATCAGAGAGGGTATTCCAAAAAATATGGTATTGAATATGTCAATAGAAGCTCAAAACCATAACTTAGAGGTTTGTACAAAGCCTGAGTCCCAAAAATATGCTACTAAGAAAGTTCCACCTTTTTTGCTGACTTTTGATATTTTCCATAGAAATGTCTATAACTGTATGATCGACTCAGGAGAATCTTTGAATGTTATACCCGTCTCAGTATGCTGAAAGTTAAACATCGCATGGGAGTCTTTCCCTACACAGATAGTACAACTAGATAAATCCAGATTAAAAGTCTTAGGTGAGTTAAAAAATCTTCTTTTAACATTATCTATTGATCCTAGAATACATCAAATAGTAGACATTGTTGTGGCTGATGTATTAGAAACTTATGGCATGTGGTTAAGAAAAGGATGGTCTGAAAAATTAAAGGGATATTTTTCCAGAGACTGGTCTCACTTATGGTTTCCATACAATGGGAGGCCCAATCAAATTAAGATCAATAGGGAGCCTCTTATGAAACATACAATCACAGATCTTAATGATCCAGTCGAACCAGCAGGTTTTGTAAATTTAGTTGTTGAACATTATACCTTTGACTCTTACTTTGATGATCTTCCTGTTGATATTTCTGTGAATCAGAATGTCGACAAATTGTCAGAAATCGGTAACTGTAAGGTTATTCCATTTGTTGGTGATATTTTACATAATGTGTATAATGTCAATACAAATTTTAGATTATATCTATCTTCATGGACTCTTTTTTTTTAATGGATCTAGGTCCAAGTGCCAGTGCTGGATGTGTGCTCATAGACTCAAAAGGTACCAAATGGATGATTTCCTGTAGATTAAAGTTCTAGTGCACCAATAATGTTGTGGAATACGAATCCTTGGTAGAAGGACTGAAGAAATAAATTGACCTAGAAGCTGATATTATTCAGTGCTATGGTGACTCAGATATCATAGTTAAATAGGTAAGGAACTAGATCCATTGCTTAGCTCCTTATCTTTTGAAATATCAAAAATTAGTAAGGGATACGACTAATTCTTTCCAAGATTTTAATGTTAAGACTGTCCCTAGATTGCAAATTTTTTATGTTGAACTATTGGAAAATATTGCATCCAGACTTATCCTACTAGAAGGTCTCTCTCCTTAAACGTTTTCCATAGAACTCACGTATATGCCTTCCATACCGGAAAATGTTACCAATTGGAAGATATTTGATGATGATGTTCAAATTCTAGATTTACCCGTAGCACAAGATACTTTTAAATAATTCTCTATAGATGAGGTTGAACATGAAAAGTCCTTGTCCGATAATATTTTTCCTTCCAATCTAATTCCTAAGTCAGTTTTGAACCTAGAGAGGATTTATGATTTGCAAGATAAATTTAAAGGAAATCCTAATTGCAAAACACTGAGTTCTACTCTCAATTAGAAGACTATCAATCTAGGTACTGAAGGCAATCCTCAGTTTAGAAATATAGGCCATACTTGTTCTCCTGAAGAGGAGAGGGATTTGGTTAAGTTTTGTAAAGAATACAAAGATGTTTTTACATGGACCTATGACAACCTTATGTTGATTCCTGGAAAATACCAGGTACCCATAGTATAAATTCTCCCCAATAACCGTTCCCAATTAGATCGTTTATCGTTTGGTAAGGAGAATCCATTCGGTTAGAAACCCGACTACCGTGGAATTAAAGGAATGTTTAAATATATTTTTCCAGTTGTGTCCCGGTCCACCATTTACATGATTTTATTTTATTTTATAAATGATGTGCAAGTGCCTATATTAGATGCAAGTGATCAGGGAACAAAGACCTCAACCTGTGATGCATAGGTTCTTACCTCCCGTCTTATCCCCTTTGTTCCTAAATTACCTAAAGTAAAGAACAACTAATCTAATATAATCTAATCTATTTAACCTATCCCTAGGGAGGAAGATTATTATTCATATGAACAATGTACTACATTTTCTGCACAAAGAATTTTATAGATAGCTGATAAATTCAGAATACATAAGTACAACAAAAAATATAACATAGAGATAGTTCTATGAAGTTAAATTATTCATTACTCATTTACTGCATAAGATTCATAACATGAAAATGAAACCTTTCATAAAACAAAAATAGTTCAGCAGTTAAAATGATCTCACAAATTTGTATAGCAAGCTAAAATAGAAATAGTTCTTTATTCAGAAATCTACACAACATGCTTTTGAAAACTCAGGCAGCCCCTTCTCCAAAAAAATTCCAGTCCTCTTTATTGTAACAAGAAATAGTTCCTCTTACAAAAGCATTTAGCATATGAGACCTAGAAAAGTCCTTCTTCTATTCAACTCTACCAATAGTTATACATTTGCAAAAATTACTCTTGGTCTTCCCTTCCCTTTGGGCTTCCTCAACTATCGGTTACAAAATGTTTGTCTTCTAGTGTGCTCACTACTAAAATCAGATAAATACAAATATTACAATAAACTAGCCATGTGTAGATAAGAGAAAACCACTGAAGTGGGCCCAGCCAACTCATCAATGAACTGTTTCCATTCCACAACATCTGTAGTTATGGTCTCAAAATATGTTGGTTCCAAATATCTGACTATGAATTCATGCTCAGACAGCTGGTTTTTTATGTCTACCACCCTCGCTGGAGTTAATATAAGATGGTCCTCCAGCAAACATTTACTGACTACATCTTGAGCCACCAATGACTTTTTCATTCAATACTTTAACTAAGTTCATCCTCTTGTAGCCTATCCTGTAGGTACTTCAAGTGCTCTTCATGGGATAGAAACTCCTGTAGCCTTTTTGCTGAAGATGTCTCACATATACTTTGAGTTGTAAGTGTTAACACTCAGAATGTACCCAGGTTGCAAAGGTAAATTCCAAAGGTAACAGCAAAAACCACTTCAGAAAGAAACTGGCTTTTCTTTCTAGAGAGGGATCTCTCAAATATAGATTTAACAAGGCTAGATATGAATCAAAACTCGAAAATTATATAGATGGTTGAAACGATACACATAATCATTGGGAAATGGAGTCACATATACATAAAGATAGCACAAATCATATGTGTGAGATTTCATCAAAGGCAAGATAATCACTTAATCATAGTCGTTCATTTGGTTCAGGTGGAACAGAAGAAATAATGAACAGTCCATCAATACAAAGCATCAAAAGATGAGTTCTATACTAACTTTAGTATAAACATTTATAGAATATCTGAAACAATGATCAGAGCATAACCAATATGAATTCCAACCATTCAATACTACGTTTCAGACACGAGGAGAACAAAATGAAGTGTAACACTGGAAAAAACATCACAGAGGAGAAGAAATACAGATTGTAATGAAAATAGCACAAGAATCTCTGATAACCCACACCCATTCAGCTTTGTTATTCAAAAATATATATCTTCAAAAAAAAACATTCATCAACAAGATGGGTTCCAACCCCCATTACATAAAGTAAATGCAAATATATATAAAAAATGATTTCTTCTTCCAAGAATATTTATAACTGAATCACCTGCTTAATCAAAGTCTTTGTAACTATATTCCTAAAAACTAGGAATAAAATACTTGCTTTGTTCCTGACAGACCATTTAATTTAAATCAACTTGGTAACAAGGCCTGAACAATCAGCTCCATAGCGTGCAACACCTATTTTCATGGATGAAGAATATACTTTGTTTTTCCAAATATTTCCACGACTCTCCATTGTTCCGCGCTTGGGATATCGTACTCAATCATTTCCCGAATAGACACCTCCAGCTCCATGTAGGCTTCATAAGACACAGGAGGAAACCCTCCTCTGATGATCAGAAATTTCTGCAATATCTGAAAATCTTCTGTCAGCTTATCTAAGATGACCTTTCCCGTCAAGCCCTTTACCAAATCATCAAATTTAGAGCGATCCATATGGATTTGCACCAGTAGGCTGTGATAATGTTCTTGAGAAAACAGTCATCCCTCCTCATCCCAAAAGGAAGGAAGGCCATCTTCAAATAATTCTCTAAAAGCATGCCTGAAATCATTAATACATGAGGTCATCTCATCAGCCTTATCTTGTACTGTCTTTATAAGATGATGTTTATGAATAAACCTTTTTGACCATAGTACCATTGCCACTCTGTTTTTGACTCCTATATCTTGTAATTTTTGATATGTTAATGAATTTAAGAAATTCAATGCATTCTGAGCTGTGCCAAGGGGCTTCCTCTCCATGGTCTCATTTACTAGTTTCAGTTTTTTATTGGCTAAATTAACCAATGTACTTTGATCGTCAATGAAGTTCAAAGAATGCTTGAACTTAGTAATTTCCACAGACAACATATCCCAGATTATGTGTTTAGATCCCCAGAGAGGACCCTTTCCTGTGTTCCTTTCTTTCAATTCATTAAGCTTCTTTTGTATTTGACCTTTATCATGTAATATCTTATTCTTGCTTTCAGTCATTTTGGTTAGCTCAGATTTGATTTTCTCATTTTCCTCTTTTAACTCTCTTATCTATTCATCTTTCAAGCTGACTTGGGACATGGGCACTAGTAATTCATCAGTAGAAAAATCATTTAAAAGTTTTTCAATATTTACAATAGTCAAATCTTCATCAGTGGGAGTCTGGCTCATTAGTTCCTCCATAATTTCTTTTTCCTCATTTTGGTCCTTTTTCAACTGTGAAATTTGTGCTATTAACTCATTCCGTTCCGCTTTCCACTTATCCTTTTCTTCTTGCAATTTCATAGTCTTCCCTTTATACTCCATCATCTCTTGATGAGTCTCGTTCTTCTCCTCCTGCAATGCTAGTAGTTCTGATGACTGAACATGTTCTGTACTCGAGATTTTCAACCTCTTCTTTAGTACCTGGAGGGCATTGTCTTTTTCTTCTAAAAGTCTTCGGATGGCCTGGGTGTTATGTGTTTCATCTCCTGATCTTATGATATTTGTTTGTAATTTATTTATTTGAATGGAATTAGCCTTATTCTCAACCTTCTCATGTTTTAATTGGACCTCCAATTTGTCAAACAAAACTTGTAACTTGTTAATTTTTACCATAGCATGCAATAAATCTGAATAAATAATATCTCTCATTTGTTTATGCAACTATATTTTATCTAGTACGCTGATTTTGTCTAATCTCACTTCCATTTCTAACACTTTCTTATCACTTACCATGGCCAGTTTTAAAGTATTTCTTTCTATGTCTCGAGTAGAAATCAAGGAAGTCTTGGGATTATTCAAACTTCTCACCCGTGGGAGTATATTCCTGGTTTCCTCTAGGGACTGTCTTTGCTTTTCCATATAGCTAGTCATGAATTCTTCTTTAGATTTAAAAACTGGACCTGATTCTGTATTATTTACACTTTCAAAAGAAAATTGATTCACTTGTATAGATTTCTTAGGAACCAAAGTGACTCTTTTCAATTCATCCGAAATTACTTTGCTGTAAATTTTATCATCTTGAGACAATTTGGCCATCTTATGTGAACTGTCCTCATCTATTTCCATACTCTCAATTTCAGAAAGACTTCTTTTAATAAAAATATTAGAACTATCTGGAATTTGAGGTACTGCAACTGATCTACTGCTTGTATTCTCATCGGATCCTGGAATTTCCGCAAAGTAAAACAAATTGGCGACTTCATTTAGACCTTCAACAACTTGATGGTCAAATGGCTTATTTTTATTTGCTTGTTTTCTTAGAGAAATTATATGATAGGGATCATAATTAACCCTTTGTTCCCTTTGAAAATCCATGCTTTCCAATAATTTCTCTACAAACACTAGGACACCCTTGTTTTTAAAAATAAAGGAACCAACTTTAAGAGGGAACTTGATATTGGAAGATTTCTTGAAAGCCCCAAAATGTTCCTCTTCTGCATGTAATCTCTGTCTCATGTATTCCAATGCAAAAATCCTATGAGTAAGGAAAGCAGGCAACCTGTAAGGCTCTCCAGTGAAACCATATATTCTCAAAACTGTAAAGCCTTTATACAAGAACCAATCTCTAATCCTATCCTCAGGTGAGGATTGCATCATACTCTTCATTTCTTCCAACACTCTTGGTAACACTTCATCAAACAACAGCCTATATATTTCTGACATAATGGAGTTTACAAATTCGTACATATTGATTTGCTTAGGAAAATCTGAAGAGAGCATAGTACTCAAGGATCTCAATTCAGTTACATTTGAACATAATAACATGTTCAACAAATACAATTGAAACTTGAAAAACATGACTTTTGAAGACTCAACCAATTGGATATGTATAGATTTTGCTAGATATTCATCCAAACTGAAGACATGAACCAACTGAGACTTAGACTCAGGACTAATTGAACTCATTTTTAATAAGAATCCCAAGATGCCTTCATTGACACGACAGTCATCATCTAGACCTAAGATTTGATAGACCAAAGACACAACCAATTGAACTTCCTCCTTGAAGACGTGAACATGATATGGCAGAAAGAGACCTTCCAGTGACTGCCCTTCATTAAGAATGCTAGACAAGAATTTACATCGAACTTCAGTTTCAGAATTTCTGTACACTTTAGCTAAAACCAACTTGTTTACGGACTCACGACTATCGGGGTAATTATTGGGAAAATTCAGGATTTCACGGATAGCCTTTGCATCAATTTTGCATAGTATCCTGGACATAGAACGAGTTACAATAATTCTCTCAGACGACAAATAATTAACTACACACCACTCGACAAACTCAGGAAAGTGTAGGGTTTGCTCAATGGTAAAATGATACAGAAATGACTCACAAGCATTTAAAATGTCATTTCCTTGTGAATTATATCACCATAATCCTTTTTTAATAACAGATACACTTCCCACAGATAGGAATGGATCATATACTCCTTTATCTCTATCAACCAGCCATTCTTCCCTTTCATCTAGAATTTGGTTAAACCCTTGTAAACCTTTCTCTTTATCCATAATACATAAAAACAACAGTAATTCTGTGGATGAAGCTCGAGTATTTGAGACTTACCTGCTACTATAACCGCATATACTCAAGGTTGACTATGAAAGGGTGGTGAGGAGTCCTTTTCATTTGTCAAATCATAATAAAAAATAATTCCTCAAACAAGTCAACTCCACTTTATATAAAAGTCCTTTCCGGAGACTCCCTTTAGTGGTTTCTCTCAAACCATTTCCCTCCATAGAATGTACCACAAACTGCCACGTGTACCGTGGTTTCAATTCCGCTACCACTTTTCTTCTCCAGCCATCGCGCAACTCCATCCTCCAGATTCGATGATGACCGTCAATGCATTTTCACTTTATTTTGCAGCCGTTGGATAAGCTTACATGTACCCATTCCACTGAGCACTTCCGTTTTAATGAACGTGCAATTTTACAGAGCAGACTTCCTATTGATCGTAGATTTCACCGACCTAGCTTTATGACCGCTGATCTCTGCATCTTGTTAACTATCTCCGTATGTCCTTATCTTCTATGCATCTTCATAAAGTGGATATATTATAAGCCATCGATCTTCACTTCCTCATTCTACACCATTGGATCACGTGATAATTTCATTGTTCATGCGCCCTTTATCATACATTCACACTATTATAATTAACCAAAGTTTCAAGCAACCATTATTTCTCCTTACCATGCTCTCTTCAACTCTCTGCTAGTTAGAGGTTGTTAACAACTGGCTGCATATGGGGATGATATCCTCCCTGTGAGGTATCAAAGAACTCGTAGACCAGGTGCCTGTCTTTAATCTTTCATAATAACTTCCAGAAAATTTGTCTTTTTTGTTGATATATTTTTAATAAAAAGGAATGGCATGCCTCTTGAATCTTAGGGCCTTCACTGCGGGCTTCAAAAACATTCAGCCTACCATCTGTATTGATTTGTAAAGAAAAATAAATATTTACAGCCTATAATACAAGTTTTACCTTCCTCCTTAGGATAAGTAATGTTTCAGAAATCTCCCATTAACAGGGTTACTCTGCAGAGAAACCCCATTCGGATATTCCAAAAGAAATGCATTTTGTCCTCTGTATCCAGCAATGACATAAGGACCCACCCACATATGATCAAATTTTCCATGTTTGTCTTCTTTAGGAGCATCCCACTTCAGGACCAAGTCATCAATCTGAAACTCTTCTTCTTTCACCTTTCTGTCAAAAGTATTTTTTATTTTTTCCTGATGTAATTGCACCTTGTCATAAGCCTTATTCCTTCGCTCTTCCAGCTCAATAATATGATTTATTCTCCTTTGCATGTGATTTGGTTCTTCTTGTTTCTCATGGAAATATCTCATAACCAGAACACCTAAGGACACTGAAAAAACAACTTCAGTTCCATACACCAGTTGGAACGGAGACATGCCAATTTCCCTTTTGGTACTAATCCTGTCAGCCCATAGAGCATATTTGAGCTTGGTGTGCCATAATATTTTATTATCTTTCAACAACTTCCTGATGATCCTTACTAAGCTTTTATTTGAAGATTCGGCTAACCCATTCCCCTGCGGATAATAGGCATTTGAATGATTAAGGCTTATATGATATTTGTGACAAAAATCAATCATTTTCTTGGATTTAAAAGTAGTCACATTGTCCATTACTATTCTTTTGGGGCACCCAAATCTAGCCAATATATTTTCCTCAAGAAAATCCATGATTATAGTTTCAGTGGCTTTCTTGGTGGGAATCGCTTCAATCCATTTCGTAAAATAATCCGTAGCTGTCAGAATCCATTTGTGTTGTCCTGACGAATTAGGATTTATTTCACCAATGAAATCCAAACCCCACTATTGGAAAGGATCTTCTATCATTATCGGATTTAAAGGAAGAGGAAGTACCTTTCTTTTACCATAAAAAATTTAACACTGATGACACATGTTGATTTCTTTATAAACATCTAAAAATAATGTTGGCCAATAATAGCCTGCTCTTAGAATTTTATTTGCAGTCACTTTCCAAGAATGATGGCCTCCACAATCTCCTTTATGAAATTCTTTGACTGTATGTTGAGCTTTGTTCTCCAAAAGACAGGTTAATAACAGTGCCTCCAGGTTCCTTCCAATAGAGATATTGATTTATAATACAAAATTTAGCAGCTTTCAATTTTATTGATCTTGCTCTTGAATTACTCAATCCTACTGGTGCTTGTAAATTTTGAAGGACGTAAACAATATTAGAATACCATGGAGATACCATGAAATCAATCATTACTTCCACTTCTGTATCCAACTGATTAAACTGGTGATATAAGAAATTAATTTGTAAAGACTCACAATTTGAATTTGTCATCATTTTTGCTAATCCTTGTCCCTTAACCAGTTTAGTAGGATTTATCTCTATGTCGTACTCCAGTAATGTAGCTATCCATTTTTCCCTTCTGCCTTCTGGATCAGGTTGTGTCAAAATTCCTTTCACTGCAGTAGTGGGAACATGTGCAATTACATGCGAGTGTAGAATATATACTCTGAAATATTTCAATGCTTTGACTAAAGCATATGCCTGTTTCTCCATGATGTCATATTTCAATTCTCCATCCCTCAACATTTTACTGAAAAATGCTATGGGCTGCTCCAAGTTCTCATCATTCTTCTGCAATAAAACCGCTGCAATGGTATACTATGAAGAATATGAAAATATTAAAAAATCTTTAGTAAAATATGGATTCACCAACACAGGAGAATCTGATATGGTTTGTTTGATTTCCCAAAATGACTTCCGAGCTTCCGCATTCCATTTTATTTTATGACCCCTTTTCAGCATATTTGTAATATTCATTAGGATTTGAGCAAAGCTAGGCACAAATCTCCTTAAAAAATTCACCTGTCCCAAAAATGACTGTATCTCCTTTTTACTCCTGGGTTATCCTACCTTCAAAATTGCACTTACCCTTTCAGGATCAATTTTTATTCCATCTTTAGATATTATATGGCCCAACAATTTTCCCTCTTCCAATGCAAAATTGGACTTCTTTGGATTCAATGATATACCAAATTTCCTACACTTAATGAAAACTTTTTCTAGATGATGAATATGTTCTTTGTCAGATTTCGAATAGACCGTGATGTCATCCATATAAATGACCAAAAAATTCCCAATTTCTCCCACAAAAGCAATGTCCATGGCTCACTGAAAAGTAGCTCCTGCATTCATTAAGCCAAAAGGCATCTTTGCATACATAAAAGTGCCCCAAGGTGTAGTAAATGTAGTCTTCTCCTGATCTTCAGGTAATACTTTGATGTGATTGTAACCAGAAAAACTGTCTAACATTGAAATTCTCTCAGCTCCAACCACCTTTTGCAAAATATGATCCATCTTTGGCAAGGGATAATTGTCTTTCATAGAAACTTTATTTAAATTCCGGAAATCTATACATAGTCTTATTTCTCCATTCTTCTTTCTAACAGGAACCAGATTTGCAACCCACTTTGAAAATCTTAGAGTTACAATGATCTTGGCATCAAATAATTTCTTAATTTCCTTCTCAATAATGGGAAGCAATTTAGGGTTTATCCTTCTGAGTTTTTTCTTGAAAGGTTTCTCCCCAGGTTTTATAGGAATAGTATGATGTATTATAGATGTATCATACTCCTTAAGATCTTCATAACTCCAAGCAAATACATCTGTATATTTCTTCATTAAATTCACATATTCTTCTTTTTCTTTTTCAGGCAAATTTTTGGATAATTTTATAATCTTAGGATTCTCTTCAATGCCAATATTCTTATCTTCAATAGCATTCTCAATGGGCTTCACTTTAGGATTCTTAGCAACATCATTCTGATCAAAAAATTTTTCCAAAGGAATTAAACCTCTTGGTATAAAATTATTTTTTAGTTGAATAATATCTTTTCCTCCTAAGGTTCCCTTTAAATTTTTAGTGCCATCCTTTTCTTTCTCAGGTTCTTCATCATCTTGAAAACTCTCGCCATTGTCATTTTCGGTGTCAATATGAGTATTTACAAATTCTCCTAATAGTTCTAAGAATATTCTGATCTGCATGTCATCTTCAAATAACTGCCAATATTTAAAATTATCTGGAATAGATGGTCTATTCACAATGTCCACTTGATATTCTTTCTGACCAGCAATAGGGGTTTTAAATTTTCCAGCGGCTATTGCCAAAGAATCTGCCACAGTATTTTCATGTCTGGGAACCACTTGAATCATGTGCTCTGTAAAAAAGTTACCAATCATATCCCATACTTCGTCCCTATAATCCCTCATCTGGGGATGCCTCGTTTGATAGCTATTATTCACTTGGTTTATCACCAATTCTGAATCTCCTAAAACTTTTATCCTCTGTGCTGCCAAATCTTTCAAGGCATGCAACCCTAGTAATAAGGCTTCATATTCATCTACATTGTTCGTGCATTCAAATGTTAATTTATATGATAAAGATTTGAAATATCTTATAGGAGAAATTATATACACACCAGCTCCAACACCTATTTTTGTAGCAGATCCATCAAAGTACATAGTCCACAAACCTTCTTTTTTTTGTTTTTCCTCCAAAGCATCCTGTTCCATCACCTCTTCTTTCTTATTTTCCTCAGACTTCTTCTGCAATGTATCTTCTAAATCATATGGGAAAGTATCATTAAAGAAAATAGAAGACACCAAATCAGTATCAACAGCATAGATATGATGAACTTCAAGTTTATCTTGACTGCTCACTACATATGGAGTTATTTTTTCACTATACAACCTTCTTCTCCCGTCTTGAACAGGAATCATAGCATATGACATATCCATTTGTAAACTACCTTTCAACTTTGAAGTCCAAGATCTTGACAACAATACCCCAAACTTAGGTGGGATATCTGCTACTACCACATCCATGACTATAGTTTTAGATGGTAATTTATTCAGAGTTACCACCATATCTTTAATCAAACCAAGACATTTTACTCTTCTAGACTCAAAAGAATACAAATCTTTATAGGGTCTCATCGCTTCCAATCCCAGGCTTTCAACTACTCCCTTCAGCATTAAATTATGTGATGCACCTGAGTCTAGCATAGCATTATGGACCACCATATCATGCACATTCAAACTCAAATAAAAAGGAGGGACTTCTTCATTTTCTAAATTTTCAACCTTTGACCCAAATGAAATAGTAGGATTATCATCATTCAACTCTAAAATATCAGATTGCAATTCTCCTTGACCTTTGACCATTTTTGTTATAATATTTCTATATTCATTGTTTCTCAACAACTCGTTAAATGGAACAGAAATTTTTATCTCGTTTTCAACTTCTTTATTTACAAAAGACTCTTTTTGCACTTCTTTTCCCTTTTCTACATTTAGAGAACTAGTGGATGGTTGATTTGGATTTGCCTTCCCCTTATTTATGAAAACTTCCGTGTTTCTCAATCTGATTTTTCTCTGCACATCATCCATAGCATGTAAATAACCCCTTTGATACTGTTCTGTCTCCCTTTCAAACTCCTCATTTCCACCTTCCTGTTCAAACATGTTATTTTCTTCTTCAGTAAGATATATCTTTGAATCTAGTTCTCCAAAAAGATGAATTTAATTTTCATTAGGGTCTTCTTCATCAACAACATAATTCTCAGGAAATGGTGGTTGAACTTGCTTTTCTTCTTGATTTCTTGGGTTTCTCATGTCTCTCTGCCTATTTTGTGGAAGAACAGGAGGATTTGGCCTTCTAAAATTAGGGTTCCTTATTTGAGGATTGACTTGTTCTCTATTGAACGCCTTATTATCCATAGTTAATCTATCCATCAACTTTTCTATCATCTTCAACATCATTTCAAATTTGATATCAGTGGTAGAAGAAGAAGCAGAAGGCAAATTTTCTTCCTTTTTCCTCCTATCAATATCTCTGTGTTTCATTTTTCCACTTGCCATCATATTCGCTTCCACTTCTAAGGCATCTGTAAACATTGTAGCAAGAGTTGCTAATTTACTCTCTCTCAATGAGAATGCAAAATCATTATAAAAGGCTCCCGTATAATGTAGTTTAGCAGCGGCTGTAGAAGGTTTTATGTCTTTTGGAATAGAATTATAAACCCTCATGAACCTGCTTGAAAATTCATGAACATATTCAAAACCCCCTTTTTTGAGACTGTTATACTGAAACAAGAGCTGTAAAGGATTCTGTTTATCATCCCATCTATCTAGAAATGCATTCTGGAAAGCCTGAAAATTCAATATAGACCCATCTCCCAAATATTTAAACCATTTCTTTTCCTCACCTGATAAACTTTGAGCAAATAACCGCATTTTAACATCTGCATAATCAACTTCTTCCAAGTCAACGAAATCTTCAAACCGAGCCACATGTTGCTTTGCGGTTATGTCACCTTCTCCATCAAATAAAGAAATTATTTGAGAATAATTCTGAGGAAGGTCATGTAATAAAGCAGGCAAATGCAAGGAAGCAAATCTGGCTGACATTGGTCTAGGTGGGTTCAAAGGAACTGAAGACTTTTGAGTGTTTTGAAAGGAAAATGTTTCAACTTTCGTATTCTATTGTAAATCTCTCCAGAGGGAATCCAACAAATAAGATTCTAATCTACAAGAATTAAATTAGGTATTCTTAAGATCAGACTCAGATTTAGTTTTCAACAAACTCTTTCCAACATTAACTTCCCATTCTGGATCAAAAATATTAGGAGAATCTTGAGAAGATGATGCACCAAACAAAGGAAAACAAAGTAAAACCTATTTTTTCTGCAATATCTCAAAATCTTCTGTCAGCTTATCTACGATGACCTTTCCCATCAGCCCCTTTACCAAATCATCAAATTTAGAGTGATCCATATGGCTTTGCACCAGCAGGCTGTGATAATGTTCTTAAGAAAAAATTCATCCCTCCTCATCCCAAAAGGAAGGAAGGCCATCTTCAAATAATTCTTTAAAAGCATTCCTGAAATCATTAATACATGAGGTCATCTCATCAGCCTTATCTTGTATTGTCTTCATAAGATGATGTTTATGAATAAACGTTTTTGACCGCAGTACCATTGCCACTCTGTCTTTGACTCCTATATCTTGTAATTTCTGATATGTTAATGAATTTAATAAATTCAATGCATTCTGAGCTGTGCCAAGGGGCTTCCTCTCCATGGTCTCATTTACTAGTTTCAGTTTTTGATTGGCTAAATTAACCAATGTACTTTGATCATCAATGAAGTTCAAATAATGCCTAAACTTAGTAATTTCCACAGACAACATATCCCAGATTATGTGTTTAGCTCGCTGGAGAGGACCCTTTCCTGTGTTCCTTTCTTTCAATTCATTAATCTTCTTTTGTATTTGACCTTTATTTTGTAATATCATATTCTTGATTTCAGTCATTTTGGTTAGCTCAGATTTGATTTTCTCATTTTCCTCTTTTAACTCTCTTATCTCTTCATCTTTCAAGCAAACTTGGGACATGGGCACTAGTAAGTCATCAGCAGAAAAATCATTTAAAGGTTTTTCAATATTTACAATAGTCAAATATTCATCAGTGGGAGTCTGGCTCATTAGTTCCTCCATAATTTCTTTTCCCTCATTTTGGTCCTTTTTCAACTGTGAAATTTGTGCTATTAACTCATTCTGTTCCACTTCCCACTTATCCTTTTCTTCTTGCAATTTCACAGTCTTCCCTTTATACTCCATCATCTCTTGATGAGTCTTGTTCTTCTCCTCCTACAATGCTAGTAGTTTTGATGACTAAACATGTTCTGTACTCAGGATTTTCAACCTCTTGTTTAGTACCTGGAGGGCATTGTCCTTTTCTTCTAAAAGTCTTATGATGGCCTGGGTGTTACCTGTTTCATATCCTGAGCTTACGATATCTGTTTGTAATTTTTTTATTTGAATGGAATTAGCCTTATTCTCAACCTTCTCATGTTTTAATTGGACCTCCAATTTTTCAACCAAAACTTGAACTTATTAATTTTTACCATAGCATGCAATAAATATGAATAAATAATATCTCCCATTTGTTTGTGCAACTGTATTTTATCTGGTACACTAATTTTGTCTAATCTAACTTCCATTTATGACACTTTCTTATCACTTACCATGGCTAGTTTTAAAGTATTTCTTTCTACGTCTCGAGTATAAATTGAGGAAGTCTTGGGATTATTCAAACTTCTCACCCGTGGGAGTATATTCCTGGTTTCCTCTAGGGACTGTCTTTGCTTTTCCATATAGCTAGTCATGAATTATTATTTAGATTTGAAAACTAGACCTGATTCTGTATTATCTACACTTTCAAAAGAAAATTGATTCACTTGTATAGATTTCTTAGGAACCAAAGTGACTCTTTTCAATTCATCCGAAATTACTTTGCTGTAAATTTTATCATCTTGAGACAATTTGGCCGTCTTATGTGAACTGTCCTCATCTATTTCCATACTCTCAATTTCAGAAAGACTTCTTTTAATCAAAATATTAGAACTATCTAGAATTTGAGGTACTGCAACTGATCTACTGCTTGTATTCTCATCAGATCCTGGAATTTCTGCAAAGTAAAACAAATTGGCTACTTCATTCGGACCTTCAACAACTTGATGGTCAAATGGCTTATTTTTATTTGCTTGTTTTCTTAAATAAATTATATGATAGGGATCATAATTGACCCTTTGTTCCCTTTGAAAATCCATGCTTTCCAATAATTTCTTTACAAACACCAAGGCAGCCTTGTTTTTAAAAATAAAGGAACCAACTTTAAGAGGGAACTTTATATTGGAGGATTTCTTGAAATCCCCGAAATGTTCCTCTTCTGCATGTAATCTCTGTCTCATGTATTCCAATGCAAAAATACTAGTAGTAAGGAAAGCAGGCAACCTGTAAGGCTCTCCAGTGAAACCATATATTCTCAAAACTGTAAAGTCTTTATACAAGAACTAATCTCCAATCCTATCCTCAGGTGAGGATTGCATCATACTCTTCATTTCTTCCAACACTCTGGGTAACACTTCATCAAATAGCAGCCTATATATTTCTGACATAATGGAGTTTACAAATTCGTACATATTGATTTTCTTAGGAAAATCTGAAGAGAACATAGTACTCAAGAATCTCAATTCAGTTACATTTGAACATAATAACATGTGCAACAAATACGATTGAAACTTGAAAAACCTGACTTTTGAAAACTCAACCAATTGGAGATGTATAGCTTCTGCTAGATATTCGTCCAAACTGAAGACATGAACCAACTGAGACTCAGACTCAGGACTAATTGAACTCATTTTTAATAAGAATCCCAAGATGACTTCATTGACATGACAGTCATCGTCTAGAACTAAGACCTGACAGACCAAAGACACAACCAATTGAACTTCCTCCTTGAAGACGTGAACATGATATGGCAGAAAGAGACCATCCAGTGACTGACCTTCATTAAGAATGCTAGATAAGAATTTACATAGAACTTCAGTTTCACAATTTATGTACACTTCAACTAAAACCGACTCATTTACAGACTCACAACTATCGGGGTAATTATTGGGAAAATTCAGGATTTCACGAATAGCCTTTGCATCAATTTTGCACAGTATCCTGGACGTAGAACGACTTACAATAATTCTCTCAGACGATGAATAATTTAACTGCACAACACTCGACAAAATTAGGAAAGTGTAGGGTTTGCTCAATGGTAAAATGATACAGAAATGACTCACAAGCATTTAAAATGTCATTTTCCTGCGAATTATATCGCCATAATATTTCTTTAATAACAGATACACTTCCCACAGACAGGAATGGATCACATACTCCTTTATCTCTATCAACTAGGAATTCTTCCCTTTTGTCCAGAACTCGGTTAAACCCTTGTAAACCTTTCTTGTTATCCATAATACAGAAAAACAATGGTAATTCTGTGGATGAAGCTCAAGTATTTGAGACTTACCTGCTACTGTAACCGTATATACTCGAGGTTGACTGTGAAAGGGTGGTGAGCAGTCCTTTTCATTCATCCCAGCATAATAAAAAATAATTCCTCAAACAAGTCAACTCCACTTTATATAAAAGTCCTTTCCGGAGACTCCCTTTAGTGGTTTCTCTCAAACCATTTCCCTTCGTGGAATGTACCACAAACTGCCACATGTACCGCGGTTTCAATTCCGCTACCACTTTTCTTCTCCAACTGTCGCGCAACTCCATCCTCCAGATCCGATGATGACCGTCGATGCATTTTCACTTTATTTTGCAGCCGTTGGATAAGCTTACACGTACCCATTCTTCTGAGCACTTCCATTTTAATGAACATGCAAGTTTACGGAGCGGACTTCCTATTGATCGTATATTTCACCGACCTAGCTTTATGACTGCTGATCTCTGCATCTTGTTAACTATCTCCGTATGTCCTTATCTTCTGCGCATCTTCATAAAGTGGATATATTATAAGCCATCGATCTTCACTTCCTCGTTCTACACCATTGGATCACATGATAATTTCATTGTTCATGCGCCCTTTATCATACATTAACACTATTATATTTAACCAAAGTTTCAAGCAACCATTATTTCTCTTTACCATGCTCTCTTCGACTCTTTGCTAGTTAGAGGTTGTTAACAGTAAGCACCTTCTTATAGAATTCCATGCATTTTTTCGTTGTCTTATCTACTGCCACTATTATTCTCTGAGTAGCTTTGCTACTAAAATTTATGATATCATGCTCAATTTGCAACTTCTCTGGATTCTCCATAGGTGCATTTTCTGGAAGTTCTTTATTTGTATCCAACCAGGTCAACTACCCCTCTATGGTTTCTGCAATCTCTTGGGTACTTGTTTTGAATTCTGTAGAGATCACTGAGATCTCCTGTAATCAGGCTTCTACTTGCTTGATCCTGTAGATCTCTTCTGCTAATTTCACATGCACTTGATATATCTTATTCCTAAGCGAAAGAGCATGTTCTTTGAGAGGTGTTATATCCATTTTTATTTCATTTGTTGCTTTCAATAGTACCTCTAAGGATTTGTTCTGTGCTTCAAGTTCTGCAACTCAAACTTTAGACTCCTCTGCTTGTCAATTAGTTGTGGACTTATATATTTCCATTTCTTCCATATTACTTTCAAAATCCTTCTTTTCTCCATCAAGGATAATATTTGATAGTTTCAAAGCATACCTTTCTTCCTCCAGAATCTGGTAGTCCTGGTGAAGTTTCTCTAAGGCAGAAAGAGCAGCATCATACTTTCTATTTTCTTCTTGGCCGAATCGCTCCTCCTTCCTCAAAGTCTCCTTCATCTATGCCATTTTATATTTATACTGATCCACTTCTCCTTTAGCTTTATAGCATTGTGGGAATTCACTTGTGCAGTTGCAACACCTCATGAGGCCATCTACACCATATCCTCTTCTACATCCTTTACAATCATTCTCTCGGTCACTATAGTAATTTTGAGATGAGTACCTATGTTTAATGTATTCTTGGTACTCCATACATTTGATTTCCTCTTGGGATGAAAGAATACATATTCTAATTTTTCTACTTCATGATGCTTTGACGAGGTGAATGGTACCAACCCCAATTCAACCATAGGGAGATGTTCTCCTGTAAGTATACTGCCCGAGGTGGATGGGAATTGCTATGGGTTATCTTGAGTAGGGCTTTGTCCTTGATTCTCATTATCTAGGTATTCTTGATCATTCTTCCTTTGTTCCTCTGTAACCTCCTCTTGATTTTGTGCCTCCTCAACTATTGATATTTCTACATTTGCAATATTCTCCGTCATTGCTTCTTCTTTATTTCTCTATTCTTTTTCCTTTTATTTTTATTTCATGATGGCTTCTTATTCCTCCTTTTCTTGCTTAGCCTCTTCAGCCAATAGTTTCCTTGCACCTTCTTCCAGTATTCACGTTGTTTATTCCTTCTCTTTCTTTGTAGCCTTTGTTTCCTGTCCCTTCTATTCTAGATCATTGCTACTACTACCTTTGCATCCAGATACTGTGATATTCCTCCTTAATCACTTGTTCAAAGCGGTCAAATTGCAAATATTTTGGTACATTACCTCATCCTTATCCACATTGTTAGCACTCCGTTTGAAACTATCGAGTTATGGGCTTGGAAGGATTTGAAAAAGGGTCCTGTTCAATGAATAATTATATGAACACCCCTCAAGTTATCCAATTGAAAACTTCTATCGGCTAAGAATTTCAAATGGAGAAGGGATCTCGATATGCAGAGGTAGATATTTCCAAATATCAAGACATGCAGCAGTGAAAATGAGATAAACGGGCGTTGTAGATCAATGATCTAGATTCACAATGGAAAAGATCAACGATAGAGCATGGTTCCACAGGCTGAAGATGCGCGGAAATATTTAAATTTGGTAATCACAAAACTGGTTAAAGAGGATAAGCGATGAAAGGCTGAGATCAAGGTGAAGCCCGATTGACAGCCTGAGGTGATCCCGCTGGGAAAACATGCACAGAAGAAAGAGATTTTTCGAATCGCAAAATGAATTAAAAAGAGAAGATATCTGATGGAAGAAACAAGAGTTGATGCAAATCCATGGTCATAGATGATTTCATAGTCTGAACTAGCATAGATAAATTCATGATTCTGAATCACGAAAAGAGGGTATTAGCTACAGAGATCAATGGTCACGACGAAGGGTCATGATTGACCAATGGCCGTGGATAATTCCATTGCTTGAAAGTGCTCACTTGATTAGATGGGGGAATATTGGAAAAATGTTAACATGACCATGATCAGACGATTCGAATGAAGGTAGGTTGCAGATCATGGATCTGTATTTGTTCCGCTGAGGAAAATTGCACGGATGTTAACCCTGGGTCCCGTTATTGAAATCCTACATGTAGAGGGCTTGGATAGGGAGAATAAGTTGATCTATGATTCATATAACGGGAGAATATTGATCATTAAATATTGTAAGGACTGTAAAAGAGAGCTACGTGGAACTAGAGGATTCATTGTTCTGAGTCTTGAGAACGGTGGATTGCATGAGAAGTGCCAGCATGGACAGACTCTCTCGATGAAAATGGTATAGAGAGGATGCCCTCACGTAAAAGCTGAAAAATAATCATACCCCTCGACTCCATTTGTGATAGGCTTGGGGTGAAGATCATTTCCAATGTCACCAGAATTCCCAGCTCCAGAGGTCTGGCATGTGGATTGCGTAGAAAAATAGTGGGGTATCATGGAGTTCAGGTTTTTGAAGTCACGAATCTGGCCTCTACTTGTAGTTAGAACTTGACAAACAATCCGCTGTTAAATTGCGGTGTTGGAAAAAATAAATTGTTGGGTGAACACTCAAAATACATCCGTTGTGGTGGCAAAAGGAATAGACTTCTCCACCACAATGGGCCGAAACCATGAAAAAAAACAACAGAAAAAATCGTGCATGGAAGGCGAAACCTGTCTGTTGTTGCAGTAAGATATACAACAATCACCCGATGTAGTGGGTCGAAAAGAATTGGAAAAGTTCTGACAAATAATATGAAAAACCACCAACTGTTGCGACACAAAACCCAATAATTCTTCCAATGTAGTGGATAAAAATTAAAAAAATGAGCACAAAAATCATCCATCGTTGTGGCTCAAACTTGGAAAACCATCTGCTATTGCGGATCAAAAAGTTGAAATTCATCCACTACATCGGGTAAACATTAAAACTCATCCACTGATGTGGATCAAACATGAAGATTCATCCACTATAGTAGGTCAAAAAAATATTTCCCACTTAGCGCAAAAACAAAATAAAATTAACTGAATCAGGGTAAAACCAAATCAAGAAAGATGGATCTCAAAGGGCAAGAAAGGTCTAAAAAGCTAAAAATTTAAAGTGGGGCCGCAAAAAAATGAAAAATGTTTTTGGGGTAATAGTTGCAGCAACAACAATTGGAGACTGGATGGTGACCATAGATCTCTGGAAAAACTAACTTTTAAAACCAAAACTGCTTTATGGCATTCTTATAGACCAACTTATCCCAATCTTTTTTCAAGATTAATTTAAGATGTCTAGACCTTTCTAGGAATGTAAGATTTAGAACTTAACTTTGATTGTAGTCCACTAGGGTAGGATAACCAGGTTTTCTAAGTCCTGATAACTCTTTTAAGGCCAAAATATGGGGTTCATTTATCTCTGCATTCAGTTTCTTTTGGAATGAGACACCATAGGATCATAACAGAGTGTGGAAAGGTATATTCATTTGTTCCTCATTCTCATGCCCTTTTCCTTCTTTTGATGCTTTTAGAATTTTGTCCTATGAGTCTTCCTAGATTGCACCTTTTTATTTGAAACTTGATTTAGGTTCTTCCATCCATGGTGCCCTTTTGTGTGAGTGATAATTTGTTTTCATCTCATAGATGGAGAAGAACCTCTGAGCAATCCCATTATCTTACTGATTTTGTTCATACCTTTTGATACATACTTTCTTTCTGGAGAATTTTGACTCTTTTAATCCTTTTGGCTTTGATTTGTGGCATGGGGTCATTTTAAATACCATACGCCTGTCCATCCTGCTTCCTTTCCGTGGTTCCTTTGCTGTAAGCTTCCTAGGACAAATTATTATTATGAAGTGGATGGAGCCCCAAAATAGTATTATAGACTTTTCCCACCTCAGTTATTTAACAAGGTTTAAAACATAAGACTTCAATGTGTTCATAAAATAACTTCCTTTCAATGATCTATCAAATTAAAGAATCTCATCATCAAAATTTTTACGTAGAGCAGGCCTAATGAGAAGTTCTTTGGTTTACAAATATTTGCAGTTTGCCCAATTCCAATGTTACCTATGCACCAAGAGTTGAGCTGGATTATTTTGAAGAACCAAGAAAAAAAAACAAAGAAACGCAAAAAAAAGCAAACAAATCAACGCAAACAAATAAAAGCAAAAAGGTTTATTTATGTAAAAAATATTTCTAAGGCATTAAGTGAAGTAAGCATTGAGAACCAAACCATTGAATCGAATATTCTCTTCCCACCCCTGTAAATCCTATAACTTGTACATTGAGGGGACTAACTTTTCTGTAATCTGAAATGGGCCTATCAATAGATGTTGAAACTTATTCTGCTTGCCCTTTTCATCATGCGGATGATCCTAGTTGAGAACCAAATCTCCTATGTCAAATTATTTATTCCTGGACTTACGTTATTCGAACCATCTTTTCACAATCTCTTATTGGTGCTTAGACCTTTCCTTAGACTTAGATTTGGACTCTTCTAAATTTGGCAAAGTATTGATTCGGGCTTGTAAAATCTCACTACTAGATCCTCTAGATGCTTGGACTAATTGAGAAGAAGGAAATAAAATGTTAGGAGGTAAGATAGCTTCCTTTCCATAAACTAAGGTATAAGGTGATACACCTAAGGAATTCTTGGATGTGACCCGATCAGCCCAAAGTGCATTAAGAAGAGCTATATGCCAGCTTCTCTGGTTTTCCATGACATTTTTCTTTAAAATTATAATGAGATTTTTATTAGAATATTCAGCTAATCCCTTACCTTTTGGATAATAGTTTTTTCCTTGGAACTTGTGGATAATAGTTAGAAGAATAATGTAATTTCATTCCTTTCTCATTAGCAAATGTAGTAAGTTTAATTGACGAAAAGTAAGATGCATTATCAAAAACCAAGGAAATTGGAACCCCAAACCTAGTCATAATATGGTCTTCTAAGAAATCTATAATTGCATCTTCGTTCACTTTTCATAACGGGGTCGCTTCCACCCATCTGGTAAAATAGTCTGTAGATGTGAGGATGCACTTGTGTTGCAATGAATATTTTGGATTGATTTCTCCAATAATATCAATTCCCCATTGCTCAAATTGTTCAGAAACAATGACTAGTTGTAGTGGCCTAGCTTCCTTTGCTTGTCAACTACCACTCCTTTGGCATGTATCATATTTCCTTACATAAAAAAGAGAATCTTTAAACAAAGTCAGCCAATAGTCTCAATCCCTTAGAATCTTTTGTGTTGTAGTATCTCCTGAAAAATGATCTCCAGCAGTGGCTTCATGCAACTCTTTAACGACTTTGGATGCATCCTCTCGTTCAAAACATCTCAAAAATACTCCGTCATAGTTCTTCCTAAAAATAAATTCGTCGATTATTTGATACGATGTTGAATTCAAGCGTAAATCTATTCTTTGTTTGGAATTCCAATGTTCAGGAAAATATCCTTGTTGGAGATAGTGTACTAGATGTCTGTACCAAGATTATGGTGCTATAAATATAGGACACATATCAATCATATGCAACTCAGGCTCATTCTCCCAATCCTTCTCTTCATCATCTTGACTCTCCACCATTAACTTACAAATCCCTTGTCCTTTGATGATTGTGGCTAGTTTAAATTCTAAGTCATATTCTTGTAGAGTTGTTACCCAATATCCTCTCCTTTCTCCTAATTCTTTCTGCACGAAAAGAGTTTGAATTGTCAGGTGAGGAACAATCTCTTTGGTTGTATTATTGAGAATGTATGGCATGAATTGTTTTACATCCTTAAAGACTGCATAAGCCTATTTATCAACAACATGATAATTCAATTCAACACCTTGCAAACTAGTGCTCATGAAGGATTTTGGGTACTCATCTCCCCTTTCTTCTTTCTATGTAAGCACTGCTGCTAACGAGGTATCCAAAGCAAAAGTGTATAAAATGAAATCCTTCTCAAAATCATGACTTTTGAGGGAAGGTACATTAGCTATTTCTTATTTGATTTTGTTGAATGAACCCTTTTCTAAGTCATTCCATTTAAATTGAACACTTTGCTTAAACATGTATTGCAAATGTTTGACTATTTGAGAAAAATCGAGAACAAACCTTCGCACAAAGTTTATGGTTCCCATAAAATATTATATTCCTTTCTTGTTATGAGGCAAGGGTATCTTTTCTATATCTTTAATCCTCTCTGGGAATATGGAGATCCCCCTCTTAAAAGTTATGTGACCCAATAGCTTTCCTTCTAACACTGCAAAAACAAATTTCTTAGGATTCAAGGAAATACCATATTTCCAACAACGATCAAATATATGTTTTCGATGAAACATGTGTTCTTCTCTCCTTTTGGAGAAAACTGTAACGTCATCCAAATAGACTACTACACTGTGACCAATGGCTGCTGAAAGGGTTTGACTCCCGCTTTAATTGGAATAACATGTTGTATAATGTGAGTGTCATAAGTCTTAATATCTTCATAAGTCCAAGAAAAGACATATTTATATTGTTGAAACAAGCTAATGAACTTTCTTCTTTCACCCGGTGAGCAGCACTTTCCCAAGTTCACATACTTGGGTTCAAATTTTGTCCCAAGATTCACTAGCTCATATTGCATAGATTAACTGTGTGTTTTGACATTTGTTGGCCTCCCAAATTTATTGTTCAGATCAAACATCCACTCCAAAGTTATGACCCCTTTAGGTATGAAGTTTCCATTTTGAATATTTGCTTGATGTTCTTTGTCATCTATTACAAAATCTTAGAAATTATCATCATTGGTTAGAAACTACAAAATATGCGGATCTTCATCGAATATTCTCAGATTTGTGATATTGTCTGGTACGGAGGGCCTGAAAATTAATTCAATAGAGCATCTATTATTAGTGGGAACTAGTATGGCAGCAGAGTTAGCTAACAAGTCAGTTGCTGCATTTTTCAATCTAGGAATAGACATGATATTAAATGCATCAAAATTTGTTATAAGGTCCCACACTTCATTTCTATAACCCTTTAAATGTGGTGACAAACAATGAATCGTATTTCGAACTTGTTTCACAATTATTTCATAGTCACCATAAACCTTTAGATTTCTTGCTTTGAATTCAACAGACTTCTTTAAGCCCTGGACTAATGCTTCATATTTGATTGTATTATTAGTACATTCAAATTCTAATCTACAAGAAAGAAAATTTTTATTGTTCACTAGATCAATTAGGATACAACTGGATCTTGATACTTCTCGAGTTTTAGAACCATCAAAGTATAACAACCAAAACCTATATGCTAACTTTACAGAACTAGTGCTACTTTCTACATCTGAGACTAAGTTAACTATGTTGTAGTCAATCTTATCAGCCCATGAAAATTGAAGGAGCTTGGGTTGTGTGTCTTATTTATCATTGGATTCTTATGCTTTATAGTTTCTTGGTTCAAGCTTAATAAAATAATTACCCAAAATCGAATGTCCGAATGTGAAAAATTTATAGGCTCATTTTTTCCTTCTAGTTGCATCACATTATACTTCATATGAGGCTCTGTCATCACTTTGATCTGATTTTGACAGTTATGATAAGGCAACCACATATGTGACTAGTCAGTTGTGAGGTATCCTTCTAGTTTTGTAGAATAGTCTTGGCTCAAGATTAACCCATATTCTTCTGGTATGTCCACTACCATAATGTCTATAAATTGACACACTCTTTCGTCTGTAGCTAATTGTATCAATACATCCTTCATCTCTCCCACCACCTTCACTTATTTTCTATCCAACTAGATGATTTTTCCTGAAGAAGGTGTGGGTTTCCCATTTATCTTTTTACAGATTGAAAGAGGGTTAACATTTGCACATGCTCTAGAATCTACCAGATATTTGTGCACATTGTGATTAAATATATCAAAAGTAAGTAGAAATGGTAATGTTATGGGGTTTGGATTTTCCCCCAATACTTGCTTCACTAATCTCTTCCTCTAACTGAATATCATCCTGGGGTTTATTGGCTGGTGCATCAAAGTCTTCTAAGAGATTTTTCTCTGTTGGGGTAAGTTACACATTTTGAACAAAGAAATATTATCCATGGTCTTCTTGATATCCTGGTGTGCTTAACTAGTATGGAATTGGCACATCTCCGATTAACGAGTATAACATTGTTGGATTATTTGATATGGAATTTCCATCATTGTTCCCTAAAGGAGAAGAAGATTGGTTAGAAACATGAATGTGAAATGTCCATCTACATGAGTACACAAAACATCTTCTCATATATTGTGATAATAGATTTGGAAGGAACCCTCACTTCATATAGTTTTTACTAAATATCATAATGAGACATCGTTCTCAAGCCTCCTCCATAGTTTTTGTCCAAAAATATTAGTGAACTACCAACAACAATGGAAGACTTACGACAAAATTTATGAAATATTCTAAATTCAACATTGGGAGAAAGATTAATGAGATTTGGAACCGTATTAAGAGGTACATGTGCATATTGGAGAAAGTGTCATCAAGAGTTATCTGACTTGATTCAATAGATAGGTTGTTCAGCAATATTATTCACACTAAGTGTAGCGGATATACAGTGGCATGATTTGCATAAATTAATGCTACGCATAAGTCCTACAGATCCACATCAAGTGAGAAAATGGCGATGTAAAAATGTAATTGATAATCCTCACATCGTAGCACATTATATGCACTTGAGACATACAATGTTTTGAGAAGAGGTTTTCAAACATTTTCATCAAGCTATAGATTATTGGAGTCGCTACGAATGGAAAAATCGTGGATCTCCTCATATCCATGGGTTTCTTTGGTTAAAAAATGCTCCAAACATGGAAACTTTGAATTGGGATGATTCTAGAGAACTTATATATGCAAAAAAAGTATTTCGACAGATATGTGCATGCAATAAATCAACATGAGGGACATCAACGAAATATTAAAATTGGATATAATGTAGATGCTCATCCTTCTGTAAACGACACAGAACAAATATTTCAGTCATATCCAATGGTTGATTATGAATAGCTTCTTAACTGTGTCGTGTTTCTAGGAATTTTGCACCTTCTGCGGACAGAAGTTGTTCCTCTCGCTTGAATGGTTCAGATTTAGAACAAATGGTTCACAATAAGGCTGGAAGACTTTCCCTAGAAACTATAAACACCCGAAATTCAATATTTGATGGAGTGATGAGATTCTTCTCTCATGACAAAAGGTCTCTGTTATCTCCCAAAAACACACTGTCATTTTGGGAGATATAATGAGTCAAAAAATTCATTTTTGTGATTCTTGGCCTTCAAATTTCGAAATTTTAGCTTTCAGCAGTTAACTAAGTCTGTGGAAGTTTGCTTAACTGCCGAAAAAGGTCAGTTTTGGTAGCTAAAGTGGTCTGTCAGAATGACCTTAGCTGCCGAAAACGTTTCCATGTGTGAAAAAATAAAATCGTGCTTCATCACTCATCAAGCGAGCTTGTTTCATCATATCAATTGGTGGGTGAATGCCAAATGTTCAACTACATGTCAATTAACGGACCAACAAATTCAAGTCCACAATGCACCAAATCAATTCCCAAGTCAAACCTCAAATTCAACCATGAATCAAGCTACGGGTTAAGATTAAATCGACACATAAAGCTTCTTCCAAAGATTGACACATATGCAATCCATGCTCGGATAAAGGATTTATACAGTTGGAGTGATGTTGCGTTGAGAACAGTTGTTGTATATGACCATGCTCTAAAGGATTTTCGACAGCAAGCTGCAGTCAATCAATAGGCGGTTATCAAACTTGACATTTGCAGTCTGGATTACATTTGGCAGGGATCTAATATCTTCACCAAATTCAGGCAGAGCCAACACAGATAAAACGAGCCCTGCCGATGAGAACGCCAGTCCTCCCATCGTGGATGAAGCTGTTGGTGGAGCTATCCCTAATGCGTTCTCCATGGATGCAAATGTTTCTCAGAGAGAATCAAAGTCTATTTCTCACAAGTCACTACAGAAACGCTTCCGTTGGTGCAAATAAATACGATCGCTGGAACAGGACATCCTCTGTGCTTGAATCTGGATTTTCTGGGATTATCATAAGCCCCTCCTAATGTCAGTGGCATCTTATAATTTCAAATCTGAAGACTCAATGACAGGTCTGGAGGTGAAACGCAGTTTCAAAGATTTACCTTACACAACCAAAGGTCACAACCCATTTACAGTCAAGTGTTATGTAACATTCTGGAAAACTCATGGCTAGAATTACCTCCCTGTTACCTGCCTGGAAGCCATAAGGTCGAGAAGTTTATGTTTGCCTTTCTATTTGAGTCAAAGATGGAAACCTCAGTTTGAATTGTTCTACTATTTTTCGTAGCCCTTCTTTGCACTTCCAGGATTGAAAAGGCTGACCAACATCCATATTTTCAAAGTCTATGATGTTAAAAGTGGAGTGTTCACATGCAAGTTGCTGGGCTAAATTCTGGTCCTGCACAGGAATCGACATCTTCTTTGAGGTCTGCACAAAACAATCACTCTTCTTGACCATCTGAGTCATTCAATCCTCAATTGGATATGGTTCATAATCCTGCAGTAAGTTTGCAAGGTCCACATTACCTGATATTATCATTGATGGAACATCAAGATCAGAATGCTAGACCTCTTATTAGAAGCATTTTAGATGTCTCATTTGAAAGACTCCAAACCCTACAGAACAAGGAGGACAGAAGGAAGGAAATACTCCAGATTTTGTGTAGTTGGTTAAGGATTCGATCCACCTTTCCAGTTAAGTTTTCCAGCAAGAAGATCAAATGTATAGGTGGCAGGGAATTCATCAATCAAAAAATACCTTATCAAGCTAAATATAAACAGTCAAAGAATCATCTCAAGATTTCTAGACATTCGATTCTGTTATGCACCAAATCGAAGCCCACCAAGCCTTGGGAGGCTGACTCCACTTCACCAACTATAAACACGAGAAAGGGGACCAACACATTATCATTTCCTTGTTTTGAGGGATCTTTCCCTATCTTTTTGTATTTGCTGTTCTAGTTACTATTTTTAGTATAACAGATCCATGTTTTGAGGATCTGAAGACTGTTTGTAAAGGCTATAAAGCCTAAGAACTCAGACTGGGAAGTGGGTTCAATCTTGGAGAGAATTTGGCCTATGTACTGATTGCTTATCTTAATACAATCACAGTCTTCTTTTGCTGCTATTATCAGACTTTTCATCTATCTTTCTGTTCTGTACTCTGTTTAAGTTTAGCTCAGCTTTATGCTCATGAACTTGAATGAAGGAATCCTTTACTATTTAGTATGACCCTGCATTCAAATGTACTTGGTTATCTTTGACCCTGCATTCCATGTACTTGGTTATCTAAATAGTATTCTTCATACCACTCACTGTTATATTGCATCTGATTGATAGTTTCTAAAAGCACTGGCTCATTAAGATGTTCTGATAATTTAATCTCTTCATTGTGCTTTCTTGGTATCCCATTGATCCACCTACTAAAAAACATTCATTTCTTAAGTTACCAGGCATACTTAGCCATAACCACTAAGTAGTTTCCTGGAGTGATAACAAATTGGCGCCATTGCCGGGGAGCGAGTTGAGAAGCTGAACTTCCTGGGAGACAACACAGATCTATTCCTTGATGATAGACAAGGATTAGACACTTCACTGGTTATATATATTCTATCTGGCGACTCCACAACATCATTCTGGCTCCGAACAGATCCAGTACCAGAGCAAATCCACAAGGACCCCTGGTGTCTCCAGTATCAAATCCAAATCAGATTTTGAAGAAGGAGACGAAAATCAAAGGTCAAGCTGTACAAGAATGTAAATATGATAACCCTTTGTCCCACTTTTTCAAACCTTTGGCTGCACCCTCCCCTACCTTTGTAAGCTCGACTGCTGTCACTTTCTCTGCTGTACCTAATACCACGGTCACCATGGCTGGAGTGGGAGGAGGTCTCACCAAGATGGAGCAGATATTAATTGCTAGATATGCACCTTTGCAGCTGCCCCATCCACTATCCCAGATGCCTACTAATGATTATCAGAAATATATGCCTAAATTTTTTGGGACAGGAGAGTGCACAGCAGAAGAGCATCTTGAAACATTTTATGCTTATGCTGAAAACATAAACATCGAAGCAGAAGATGTTTGGATGAGAATCTTCGTACAGAGCTTGGATGGTGAAGCCCGGAAGTGGTTCAAAAAACTACCTGCTGCCTCTATAGGAGACATCACAGCACTTGATGATGCCTTCTTGAAAGAGTGGGGTGACAGGAAAGATTATCTGCATTATATTACTGAGTTTGGAAATCTCAGGCGGAAAAATGGTGAGTCCATATCTGACTTTTCTAAAAGGTTTAATAAGCTGCACGATAGGATCCTAGAAGTCATCAAACCCTCTGAGACCTCTTCTCAGATTACTTATTCTGGAGCTTTCGATTATCAATTCTATTTATTATTGAGAGAAAGAGAGCCTGAAACTCTTTCAGCTATGCAAGAAGCTGCTATCAAAGTTGAATCTAACTTGCTAGCCTTTGAAAAATTAAAGGGAAATACTGATAGGAAGAAAAGAAGTGAAGAGGCTTCTACTTCCTCAAATTCTAATCAAAAAGTTGACAAGCTAGCAAAGATGCTTGAAACCTTGACATATGAAATGTCAAAAATCCAGCTTGATGGTAAATCTCCTGCCAAGGGTAGAAATCAAGGTGACTACTCGAACAGAAACCAAAATCAGAATCAAAGTTGGAGGAGAAACAACCAGCAGGTTTAGCTTATGCAGAGAGCGAAGAATCCTACTGATGAACATAGGATCAGAGCACCATTCCAGAATGCTGTCCTTGATGAGGAAGATGAAGATGAAGTCCAAGAGTTAGAGGAAGATATCCATTGTGTTGAGGATGGAGATGAAAAGATTTTTCTGACAGAGTCTGACTATGAAGGGTCATTGTTCGATCAGCAGTTGAACCAGCTCTATGAAGATCAGTGTGTGTTACAGGCTGATGAATAGACAGGGTATAATCTGAGATCAAAAAAGACTCCCGAAAAACATAGTACTCCAGCTCCTCCGAAGAAGGCTGCTGCTCCTGCAAAGCAGCCAGCCAAAGATGTTCAGAAAGCACCCCAGTCCCAGCAAATGGTAAGAGATCATTCTTCTGAACCTGAAAAAATTTCTTCTTCTTTCAATTTAGAAACAGAAATTCAAAAGCTTAAGATTCCAGTACCCCTTGTCGAACTGATGAAGAATGAAGTTTTCCAAAAGGATATCTGTAAAACCCTTGATCACAAATCTGTTTCTTTTTCTTTTGATACCATAAATCTGTCTGATGATAAGCCAAACATTGTCTTGGGCCCTATGATTGAAGAGAGGGACGAAAGCTGCCCTCCTTTTTATATCTCTTTAAATATCCATGAAAATACCTTGCACAATTGCCTCCTAGATTCAGGTGCTTCCCATAACCTGATGTCCAAAACAGTCATGCATGGATTAGGATTAGAGATCACCTGCACTTACCATGATTTGTTCTCCTTCGACTCCAGGAAGGTGAAATGCCTCGGGTTGATAAAATATCTTGCTGTTTCTCTGTCCTCAGCCCCAATGAAAACCATGGTCATGGATGTAGTAGTTGCTGATATCCCGCCCAAGTTTGGGTGCTTACTGTCTAGGTCATGGATGAAAAGACTAGGAGGAACCTTGCAAATGGACCTTTCCTATGCCACTATCCCAGTCTTTGGTGGAGAAAATAAAAGGTTATACCGTGATTCCCAGCTCTCTTTCATCATCAATGATGAAAAGAACCGCAAACCATCCAGTATATTTAGTGGACACGGGAATGGGCTCCTGTATTGTGCAGATTGATGATTCATTACCCGAATCATTGTCATTGAAAAAGCCTATGGTTCAGCCTATTGACATTGGTGAAGAAAGCGGGGTATGGACTATGTTTTTTGATGGAGCATGCACCAAAGAGTCTACTGGAGCAGGTATTGTCTTCATCTCTCCTTCAAAGGAGAAGACACAGCTGTCATTCAAGTTAGATTTTTAGGTAACTAACAATATTGCTGAATATGAAGCCCTGCTGTTGGGGCTGAATTCTACCAAATAAATGAAGATCAAAAAGTTACATGTATTTGGAGATGCTGATCTAATTGTCCAGTAGGTCAACAAATCATTCCAGGCAAAACATGTCAGGCTCAAGGCCTACAAAGATGAGGTACTCAGAATTATCCCTTCCTTTTCTGAGTTCAAAATAGCACATGTGCCTAGATTGATGAACGAAATGGCTGATTCTTTAGCTGTTTCAGCATGCACTTTCATTCCTCCTCTGCCTCCTAAATTATCATATGAGATTCAAATGAAATATAGGCCATCATTTCCTGATAACATAAAATTTTGGAAAGTATTTGAGGATGATGCAGAGTTGACCAGATTTCTGAATGTCATAGATGAGTTTGCTGACCTCGAAACTGATGAAGACTATCAGAATGAATAGGCTGCTGAAAAAACCAGATTTAAAAGCAAAATTGGGGCACACGAAATAGTTCAGCTTTCTTCTAACATAATTCCTAAGGGGCTGGTCCCGTTAGAGAAACTTTTTGACAGTAATGACGTGGCTGTCAAGCTTGAAAAGTCAGAAGAAGAGTCTGATGTTTGCCCGCTGAATTTGTCAAATGAATCAGATCCGAGGTTCATAAATTTAGCTTCTCATTTAACAGAATAGCAGAAGTCTGAGTATGCTGGCCTGTTGAAAGAGTTCTTCGACATCTTTGCATGGAAGTATTCAGATCTAAAGACATATGACACTGAGATCATTCAACACAAAATCCCACTGAACAAGGATACCACTCCTTTCTGACAGAAGCTGAGATCTTTCAGCCCAATGTTGCTGCCCACAATGGAAAAAGAAATCAGAAAGTTGCTTGAGGCTAAAATCATTATCCCGCTTAGATACTCAGATTGGATTGCAAATCTTGTCCCCATGAGAAAAAAGAATGGTGAAATTAGACTCTGTGTCGATTTCAGAAACTTAAACAAGTGCTCCTGAAAGGACAATTATCCATTGCCCAAAATGGAGCACATCTTGCAGAAGGTTTCGGGAGCAAGTGTCATGTCTTTTACAGACGGTTTCTCGGGATACAATCAGATTGCTGTTGATCCTGAGGATAGAGAAAAGATATCCTTCACGATTCCATGGGGCACATTCATGTACCAAAATATGCCTTTTGGTCTCATGAATGCTGGGGCTACTTTCCAGCGGGCAATGGATATTGCCTTTGTCAGAGAAAAGGATAAATTTGTCCTTATATATCTCGATGATATCACAGTGTTCTCTCACAGTCATGATGATCATTTGCTGCATTTGAGAAAGGCATTCGAGAAGTGCAGAAAATATGGGATCTCATTGAATCCAAAGAAGTAATTTTTTGCACTGAAGGAAGGTAAACTGCTCGGTCACATTGTTTCAGCAGAAGGGGTTAAAATTGATCCCAAGCGAGTGGAGGCAATCCAAAATTTGTCACTTCCTAGATCCAAGAAATATGTCCAATCTTTTCTTGGCACTATCAACTTCATTCGCAGATTTATATCAAATTTTGTAGAATTGACTAAGCACATTACCAGCATGTTGAAGAAAGATTCTGAAATCAGATGGACTGAACAGGAAAAAGATTCTTTTCATGATATCAAAGAAGAAATCACTTCAGCTCCGGTTCTAATCAGTCCAGACTTTGAAAAAGAATTTTTCATATTTTCATTTGCTTCACATGACACTATTGTAGCTGTTCTTTTATAGAAAAATGATGATAGATAGGAGCAGCCTGTTGCCTTTTTTAGCCGAGTGCTCCGTGATGCTGAGCTCAAGTATGAACCTATGGAGAAGCAGGCATATGCATTGATCAAAGCCTTGAAGGCATTCAGAATTTACATTCTGCAATCTAAGGTAATTGCTTATGTTCCCTCTAGTTCAGTCAAAGATGTTTTGGTTCAACCTGACATTGATGGCAAAAGGAGTAAGTGGGTAGCAAAGCTGATTGAGTTCGACACTGAAATCAAACCTGTCAATCTAGTCAGAGGGCAAGGACTTGCTCGGTTACTGGCTGAAGAGAATTGCAAAGCATTAAAGATTGATGATGAGAAAGAAGGTACAACAGATTTCCAGTTTGAAATTTCAGCAAATCAAATGAGTATAGATTTACAGGTAACATCCTATATCTCAGACTGTGAATGGTACAGGGATATTATTTTCTTTCTGCAAAATTTATCTCTGCCAGAGGGACTAACCAGAACTCAGGGAAGAGATCTCAAGCTCAAAGCTACAAATTTCTGCATCAAAGATAACCTGCTGTTTTGGAAAGATCCTTTAGGGGTTCTCCTGAGATGTGTGACAAAAGAGGAGTCTGTCAAGATAATGACTGAATTTCATGATAGTATCTATGGTGGACATCACTACTGGAATACCACAGTCCACAAGATACTGAGAGATGGCTATTACTGGCCTTGGATTTTTTCTGATGTATTTTCTTTTGTTAAAGTATGTGACAAATGCCAAAAATTTCAAGGAAAGGAACAGCTGAAATCTTTACCTTTGAAACCCATCACAGCCATTGGCCCATTCCAGCAATGGGGCCTGGACTTCATTGGAGAGATACATCCTTCATCAAGCAATCAGCACAAGTGGATATTGGTTGCCACAGATTATTTCACGAAATGGATTGAATCCATTCCCACGAGAAATGCTAATCATAAGGTTATTATTGACTTTTTTTTTAGTAATATCTTTTCAAGGTTTGGCTGTCCCAGGAAGCTGATTGCAGACAATGCTCCTGCCTTTAAAGACCGGCATTTGGTGAGTTATGTGAAGAAATGGGGATCAATATAGCTCATTCCACATCATATTACCCACAGGGAAACGGACTAGCTGAGTCTTCCAATAAAAGTTTGTCTCGTATCATCAAGAAATTGCTGGAGGAAAACAAGAAAAGTTGGGACAACAGGTGATTTGGTCTTGAAGTGGGATGCAGCTAGGCAAAAGAAGGGATAGCATGGTAAGTTTGATGCTTTATGGACTGGTCCATACGTTATTGCAGGGGTATATCACAACAACACTTTTATTCTTCATCATCTGGATGGAGAGATTCTTGCAGGTGGCCCATTTAATGGGCGATTTTTGAAAATCTATTTCTCATAAAGGCCTCTGGCCTTTTTCATTGTAAATATTCATCATTTTTGTTTTGGTTTAGAGTCATTTTGTCAAAATAAACTCCATGCCCAATGGGAGTACTAGATTAGGTGTCAGTTTTATTTTTAGGAAAGACATTAGTTCTGGGATTCTTAGAACCTCACTGGGAGGATTCTTTCCCCGAGTAGGAGCCAGATGTTATCTCCCAAAAATGCACCGTCATTTTGGGAGATAGAATGAGTCAAAAAATTCATTTTTGTGAGTCTTGGCCTTCAAATTTCGAAATTTCATCTTTCGGCAGTTAACTAAGTCTGTGGAAGTTTGCTTAACTACCGAAAAAGGTCAGTTTTGGTAGCTAAAGTGGTCTGTCAGAATGACCTTAGCTACCGAAAACGTTTCCATGTGTGAAAAAATAAAATCGTGCTTCATCACTCATCAAGCGAGCTTGTTTCATCATATCAATTGGTGGGTGAACGCCAAATGTTCAACTACATGTCAATTAACGGACCAACAAATTCAAGTCCACAATGCACCAAATCAATTCCCAGGTCAAACCTCAAATTCAGCCATGAATCAAGCTACGGGTTAAGATTAAATCGACACATAAAGCTTCTTCCAAAGATTGACACATATGCAATCCATGCTTGGATAAAGGATTTATACAGTTGGAGTGATGTTGCGTTGAGAACAGTTGTTGTATATGACCGTGCTCTAAAGGATTTTCGACAGCAAGCTGCAGTCAATCAATAGGCGGTTATCAAACTTGACATTTGCAGTCTGGATCACATTTGGCAGGGATCTAATATCTTCACCAAATTTAGGCAGAGCCAACACAGATAAAACGAGCCCTGCTGATGAGAACGCCAGTCCTCCCATCGTGGATGAAGCTATTGGTGGAGCTATCCCTAATGCGTTCTCCACGGATGCAAATGTTGCTCAGAGATAATCGGAGTCTATTTCTCACAAGTCACTACAAAAACGCTTCCGTTGGTGCAAATGAATACGATCACTAGAACAGGACATCCTCTGCGCTTGAATCTGGCTTTTCTGGGATTATCATAAGCCCCTCCTAACGCCAGTGGCATCTTATAATTTCAAATCTGAAGACTCAATGACAGGTCTGGAGGTGAAATGCAGTTTCAAAGATTTACCTTACACAACCAAAGGTCACAACCCATTTACAGTCAAGTGCTATGTAACATTTTGGAAAACTCATGGCTAGAATTACCTCCCTGTTACCTGCCTGGAAGCCATAAGGTTGAGAAGTTTGTGTTTGCCTTTCTATTTGAGTCAAAGATGGAAACCTCAGTTTGAATTGTTCTACTATTTTTCCTGGCCCTTCTTTGCACTTCCAGGATTGAAAAGGCTGACCAACATCCATATTTTCAAAGTCTATGATGTTAAAAGTGGAGTGTTCACATGCAAGTTGCTGGGCTAAATTCTGGTCTTGCACAGGAATCGACATCTTCTTTGAGGTCTGCACAAAACAATCACTCTTCTTGACCATCTGAGTCATTCACTCCTCAATTGGATATGGTTCACAATCCTGCAGTAAGTTTGCAAGGTCCACATTACCTGAGATTATCATTGATGGAACATCAAGATCAGAATGCTAGACCTCTTATTAGAAGCATTTTAGATGTCTCATTTGAAAGACTCCAAAGCCTACAGAACAAGGAGGACAGAAGGCAGGAAATACTCCAGATTTTGTGCAGTTGGTTAAGGATTCGATCCACCTTTCCAGTTAAGTTTTCCAGCAAGAAGATCAAATGTACAGGTGGCAGGGAATTCATCAATCAAAAAATACCTTATCAAGCTAAATATAAACAGTCAAAGAATCATCTCGAGATTTCTAGACATTCGATTCTGTTATACACCAAATCGAATCCCGCCAAGCCTTGGGAGGCTGACTCCACTTCACCAACTATCAACACGAGAAAGGGGACCAACACATTATCATTTCCTTGTTTTGAGGGATCTTTCCCTATCTTTTTGTATTTGCTGTTATAGTTACTATTTTTAGTATAACAGATCCATGTTTTGAGGATCTGAAGACTATTTGTAAAGGCTATAAAGCCTAAGAACTCAGACTGAGAAGTGGGTTCAATCTTGGAGAGAATTTGGCCTATGTACTGATTGCTTATCTTAATACAATCACAGTCTTCTTTTGCTGCTATTATCAGACTTTTCATCTATCTTTCTATTCTGTACTCTGTTTAAGTTTAGCTCAGCTTTATGCTCATGAACTTGAATGAAGGAATCCTTTACTATTTAGTATGATCCTGCATTCAAATGTACTTGGTTATCTTTGACCCTGCATTCCATGTACTTGGTTATCTAAATAGTATTCTTCATACCACTCACTATTATATTGCATCTGATTGATAGTTTCTAAAAGCACTGGCTCATTAAGATGTTCTGATAAGTTAATCTCTTCATTGTGCTTTCTTGGTATCCCATTGATCCACCTATTGAAAAACATTCATTTCTTAAGTTACCAGGCATACTTAGCCATAACCACTAAGTAGTTTCCTGGAGTGATAACAGTCTCCAAAGAAACACTTGCATAAACACATCAAACACAAAAGAGATCAAAGATACCAGAGCATCATCTATAGATCTATTCCAATGACTAAGGATTTTGACAATAACACACAAGATTATAACATAACAATTACGTGGGAAAGGAACCAACTTTATATTAGTAAAATGAAGAAAGAGTTTACAACCTATGCCTTAGTGTTGATATGCTCTTTAACAAAACCAACATCTTGTCTCCGATAGATCAAACTTTTCTCCCTCAAGCTCTCTTGACTAACTAGGCCAGAATATCAAAGCAACAGCATAACATTACTCTCTCCTCAACCCTGGACATTGAGCCTCCTTTTATAGGCTTGGAATGGACAGGGATTGTTGAGAAATTGGTGGGTTAGGTGGCTAGGAGATCCTACAAGGATGGATCTCGAGCCCAACTGACCCTAGCGATCAGGGATAAGGGTTCCACAAATCCTTCTTTCGAGAAGCTTCGTGAGAAACTCTCTTTTTCACTTTTTACCAAGGGCACCGCTCCTTGTTCACCATGATATAGCAGTTATAGGAAGAACCATGCCTTGATTTAAGGGTAAAGGAGGTGCCACCTCTTACTGCCAACTAAGTTAAGGTGGTGCTGAAGAAGGTACCACTTTTTTATGAACGGGTAGAAACGGTGCTAGAATTTTATATTCAAAATTGATCTCTGGACCAATGATCTTGCTTCACAAATTGGGATTGAGGGAAACAATGAAGTTTGGGATATTATCACATGTTGATGACGAGATTTAGGTATAACATAATGCCCCCTAAAGCATGAGGCTATAGGGATACGATAGGTGAGACCTTTGAAAGAGAAAGTTATCACTTTGAGGCAAGAATCAGCTTGATCATAGATTATCAACCAGGCATCTGTAATACATCAATACTTTTGACTTATGAGAAAAAGACTTATGAGCAAAATGGCTTCATCATGGTTGTATACCAATACAAGGTAGATCCATGAGAGAGATAAAGAACCATGGCTACTAGAATACAACATAGATCCATGTGATAGAGGACTCAAACTTGGACATAGCTACCAGACATACAATGTAGATCTATGTCATACAGACACAAATTTGAACATAGCCATTACCATACAAATGTGGATCCATGCTAGTACTTCAATAGATACCCAGGGTCTTTATCTCATTTTCCACAAAGTACGATTCTATCCATGTGATTACAATGATCTAAAGTTGAACATGGTAGAAACCACTTGATTACCAGCCAATGATGTGAACTGTTAACAAGTGCAAGGGAGATCACCATTAATGTCAATGATTCCCAAGGTACTCTAGTACAATATATGAAGTGTGAATAGATGATTTGATGTTGAACACTTAGTTGAATATTTTGATCAAAGTTCAATGATGTGAACCTATGTCGAAAGCGAGAGAATTTGTCATTGAGGCATGCAGTTCTCAAGGTACTAAATTTGTTTCTAAGACTATTTCCTGGATCATGATCTGATGTCGACATGAATAGTCTCATTGAAGGAGGGCCATTGTGAATCCCATAATGATGACATGAAAATTGGAACAAAGTTCTAGAATGTTGCAGATAACATAAACATAGGACTGACTCAAAAGGTATTGACACAAAGGATGTTTAATGGCAGAGGTAAAATTCTAAATTCCCTTTGAACATTGGGTGACATGACAAAATACTTGGAAGCATTGACTTGATGAGGTGGGACACAATAGGACAATGGATGATGCATTTTTTGAAAAATTTAATGGAATGGCATGACTCATGAAAGTGGATCGAATAAGAGACAAGATGATTTACCCAATTGACTGAAAAAAATGTAGACAAGTTCCATGTTCAAAGGTGATGACAAATTGCCATATTATTTTGAAAATAAATTGATTCCCTTCCCTTAATTTCCCCATCATGATTGATGAGTGCCTATTTTCATTTTTACGAGTTCAAAGAGGGTAAAAAACACTCATTGTAGCTTATCCGAAGACAAGTCCATTCTCATACGTTTTACAAACCTAAGAAAGGAGGGGTTCATTCCCAAAAAAGGGTCTCTCAATGTTTAGTTTAATGAGTCCAATGAAATCAAACTCGGTATCGTTCATGTTTAGAGAGTCTAAACAAAGACAGAAGAAGACTCCAAAGGGTCCTTTTTCATATGATTTAGTCTCTAGGGCCCGAAAAAGTATAAAATAATACTCAAGAGAACTCTTCCAGTCATGATTGGCTGGAGTGTTTCTTTTTGGTAAATAGTCTATCCCAACTGAAAAAGAGATAACCTACCATCGAAGAGATGAATCTTCAAATACTTTTACGAGTATGAAGAAGACAAGTACTCAACAATATTTTCATATTTAGGGAGTCCAAAAATAGTTTAAAGGAGACTCCATTAGGTCTCTTTTCATGATAAAAGGTTTTACGAGCCTGAAAAGAATCAGAAAAAGACTCAAAACTTTGATACAGGGTTTTGATAGTGTGCTCAAAGTATCGAAACGAACGCTCGAGGAATTTTTCTGTTTTCAAAAGTATGAAAAAGTAAAAAATGAACTTCCCCATAGACTTTTACTAATTTTGTCCTCGCTAGACTTGAAAAATGATAATTAGCTTCTCAAAACATTCAATAAAATGACTTTCAAAAAATATATTAAAGGGTATTTTTATTAAAAATGATTTTAAAATATAAAAAACCCTAGAAAAAGTTATGAAAGCTTGAGTAAATAGTAAAAAACAACTCATTTCACTATTTACCAATCCTGGAGAGCATTTTGGGTAGTTTGGAGATAGAACTTTAGCTAAATATTTTGGGAGCATCCACCATTTGTTTTCTGCACTGTCAGATCTAGGTAATATCTAAATCCATTCTCTTTCCTTTTAAGGTTTCCAATTTTCAATTTTCATGGTTTTTTGGGCTCAATGGCTGAACCTAAAATGGGAAATAAGGGCACCGCTCCTAGCATTTATGGGAAAGGCAGTGCTCGATAGGAACCACTTTGCTTCAGTTCAGGACAGGTGGTGCCACCGCTTTGTCTTAACTGGACAGAGGTAGTGCCCGCCGTGGGCTTCAAAAAACTAATGGATTATCCGAAATAAATGTTTTTAAGCAATTTTATGGATGTGAAATGCTTCTAAATTGATTTTGAAATGTTTTTGGTAGGTTTATTGGATCCAAAAATGGTTATCTGAAAAGAGAGACAACACGATGAAGATGATGCTACCACTAGAGGAGATGCAGGTTGTTTGGGTTCCCTAAGGGGTTTTGGGCTCTTGAAATTATTTAAGACTCCTAGCATGGTTTCACATCCCCGCTTGCTAAAGCATATTCTACACATGTGGATCCTGGAGCAACAATACTTTGAGGTAGGGACTCATATTTTGACCATAGAGGTAGAGGACATTTACTTCTTGACAGGTTTGTCCAGACAAGGGGATCCCATTTCTCTTACTGGTTCCTGAGGAGGGGACATGACTACGCAGGAGCTGATCAACTGTCATTTTTATCCTGGCACAAGAATGTCAGGTAAGAAGATTCCTATCAAGGGTGTGGTGGATATGCCACTTTGCACAGTCTTGTTCATCATGGAGACACTGGATGGAAACTAGGGGCCTCATCAGGAATCTAGGGAGCACATGCTATATTCCTTGGAAGCTATGGCCCCTAGAGTTTTCTACTGGGCGGGGGCACTTCTTCCTGTCTTCAAGGAACAACTAATAAAATGTCAGTAGGGAGAGCTAAAGTAGTTTGGTTTTGGGTCCATTTTAGCTTGTTTCTTCTTTGAGAGGGTGCCTCTCATGAGACCCCAGGTGATTTTCACCAAAATTAGGGCTAGAGACCCATGCATGCTGAGGTGGGTTGAGATCATGGCTGGTACAAGTGGTGGCAGAGCCAAGTTGAAATTCAAGGCCAATTTATTTCGTTGGTTGTGAGATTAGATCCTCATGATCGAGGATTATTCCTACGTAGGGACAGATTTCAGAGGTGACCTTGATCTACCACTACCACCTGGTGCTCAGTGGGGGAATATTGGTAAGAAATAAAAACCCTAAAATGGTGATTATGTTTTTTGTGTTTTTTATATTTTATGTTTTTTATGTGTAGTAACAATACCTAATGTTTACATGCAGATGTTGGTGGTGCACAACCTGCAAGATCTTCTCAAATGGATAGACGAGATGGACCTCAGTTGGTTCACAGAGGTGATGGCCACCTTATTGAGTTGGAGGAGAACCTAGAGTAGCTGACACTTGACATTCCTGATGTGGCTATAGATGACCTCCCCATGAGGTTTCAGAGACACACTGCAGGAGTGTCGGGCCGCTTCAGCCGACTGCTTTGCAGGTTCAATATGGGCCATTATGTGTTATAATGAGCATCATTAGATGGTGGTTCACATGATGTATTATTGAAATCT
>LPNX010535206.1:0-44515 GCA_001517045.1 Pseudotsuga menziesii | reverse complement strand
TATAGATTCATTACCGATGTTTATGTCTCAAATGGAAATCTTATTTACATGAGTTTTATGTGTCATGTATAGTTTATTTTACAATGAACCATGTTTATCTTTCAAATTATGTATGCGCAATATACCAATCTAGGATGTAGTTGGCTAATGAATAAAAAATCGTATTATCTGACCTAGGGAGATGCCTATAAGTAATATATTCAAATGACCTTTCTAATAACCGCACTCTCTGAAATAAGTGAAGAAGTACATGGTTTCTGATGGTATAGACATGGTTTAGATGACAAACCACTAACTGTGAATCCATAAATACTACCAAATCATGAATGTCCTGAGATGCAGCCTCAGTCAATAGACCTATTACTTCCTGATACTCGGTGATGTTGTTGGTAGCGGGACCAATACAAACTACTCCTGAACTAATCAAGTCATGAGCCAGAGAATAGAGAACCCAAGCAGCTAAAGCAAGGTTTGGTATGGTATAAAAAGTTTGGACACTAAACTCAACACCATACTGAATCAGGACACAACACACTAAAAGCCAAAAATATACATATTTACACAGTACTCTACAAAAAAGGTTTTAAGCATAGTACCTCTTCAAGTACAACCCATTGCGAGGTTTCCTGAAGGGTATCCCATCATAATCTATGAGATCCTAAGCTCCTTTTTCTAAAACTTTGCTGATGACAAAGGGAACATACCACATTGACTCGAACTTCCCTTTACCTAGTTTGTCATGTCTCTGATCGTAATTCAAGGCTAGGTCACCTTTATTGAAAACCTGAGGTTGGATAGATTTATCATACTGGGCCTTGACATGCTTCTTATGTGTCTCATTAGCTAAGGAAGCATTTATTTTGTTCTTGTCAATATCAGTTATGTATAGAAATATTTCTTCCTCGGTGGAAGTGTTTGGTAGAAGTTCTATTGCAATTTTTAGTGATGGAATTTGGAATTTTATAGGAAGGACAACTTCTAGTACTTAAACTAACTGAAATGGTGTAAAACTAGTTGCTTCTTTTACCAAAGTCCTGTAATTCCATAAGGAGGAAAAGAGAGTCAGGTTCCAGTTGTATTTATGGTCTCCAACCATCCTCCGCAACATAGTTTTAAAATTTTGTTAATGGCCTTGACCTGACCATTATCTTGTGGATAGTAAGGAGTTGAATTTTCATGGCGAAAATCTAGATTGGTACTTAATTCAGTCATCATCTGATTCTGGAAATGTGATTTGTGGTCAGTGACAATAGACTATGGGACTATGAACCTAGCTATCATGTGATTAAATAAGAAGAGGGTGGCAGTGTTACCATCATCCTCTGCATACGTAGGCATAAACTGATCCTATTTTGTGAAATAATCAATGGCTACGATGATGTAACCATGCCCCCTATTGAGGTAGGATTACAATGCATAAAATAAATTCCCCATTTGGAAAAAGGGCCAAATGCAATGATGGGATGTAAAGGAGCAGGGTGGGTGCACTTTTTTGGATAGAAATGTTGGCAGGGTGGGCATTTCTTAATAGCTTCATGATAGTATTTGAATATTTAAGGCAAGAAATAGCTAGCGCGAAGGATTTTCTGGGTTATAGCCATCCCAGAAAGATGACCACCACATGTTCCAAAGTGGTAATCATTTAGGACTTGTTCAGCTTCCTCATGTGTAAGGCATTTCCTAAGAATGGAATCAATACCACGTCTATACAATGTATCATTCAAGATAAGGCAGTACTTTGTGTGGTGACAAATAATGTGACGATCGTCGTGAGACATATTACGCTGAAATATTTCAGTTTGGACATAAATGACTAAATCTCCATACAATGGGTCTATTGTGCTTATCAAGAATAGGAATTCATCTAGCAATGAATCACTGGGCTCAGTATCCATCAAAGCACAGGGAAGATCACACATCAGCTTTGTAAAGACCAGGGATTTCTTTGAAGTGGCCTTGGCAAAATCAAGGTCAAATTCCTGTAGGATGACAATCCAACGGGAATATTCCCCCCCTAGCATCTGACGAGTCAGAATGTAGTACATAGGGTTCTGATCTGCAAATACCATGGTAGTGCGAAGCAAAATCTAATGACAAAAAATATTAATAGCAATGACCGCAGCCAATGCTAACTTCTCCACACAGGAGTATCGGGTTTTCGAATCAATGAGATTCTTACTGTCATAATATATCATGTGCTCTTGACTGTTGGGATATTCTTGTGCTAAAACCATTCCAATGGTAGTAGTGGAGGAAGCAACACATAAGAGAAAATCCTTTGAATAATCTGGGGGGTTGATCACAGGTGAATGAGTCAGAGCTTGCTTAATATTATCAAAGGATCATTTGGCCTAGTCATCCCAGAAGAATGGAGTGTCCTTCTTCAGGAGAATCATATAACCGTGCGTTTTCTCAACAAAATTGCAAATGAAACGATGGAGAAAGTTTTCCTTCCCTTGAAAAATTTGGAGTTCAACAATATTTGTCGAGGAAGGTAGGGAGAATATAGCAACAATATTCAGTGGATCTATCTGGATGCCATCCTAAGAAGCCACAAAGCCAAGCAGACATCCTGTCTCAATGCAAAAACACATTTGTGTGGATTGAGCCATATGTTATAATGACAACATCTTAGGAAAATGTCCCTAAGATGCTCAGGGTAGTCTTCACGTTTCTTTGAATGCACTGGGAGATCGTCAAGGTATGGCTACACAATGTTCTTAACATCGTCGAATGCATAGGACATGGCTCGTTGGAATGTAGCTACGACATTTTTAAGTCCAAAAAGTAACTTCCTATAGGCAGAATTTCCCCATAAGCATATAAATTCTATTTTTTGTTGATCGATGGGCATTATCTCAATCTGATTATAGCTAGAAAATCCATCTGCGAATGAGAAGATGACACTTTCAGCACGGTTGTCGATAATTTGATTGATATGTGGAGTCAGAAAGTTGTCTTTAGGACAAGCTTTGTTTAGGTCTCGAAAATCAATACAGACTGTAATGGTACCCTGCTTTTTTTTCGTAGGGATAATGTTAGATACCCATTTCGTTAGGGGTATAGGATCAATAAATCTTTCCTTCAGATGTTTTTCTACTTCGACTTTAATAGCCGCAACCTTCCGGGGATGGGCTTGATGTAATTTATACCTGATAGGTTTTGCTATAGCATAGGGTTTGATTTCATGAACTAGAATAGATGGGTCTATCCTAGACATCTCCTCATAAGTCGAGGAAGAAATATCTCGGAATTCTTTGAATAATGCTCTATATGCTTCAGTTTCTTCGGTTGAGCAGTTCTGCCCTATGTGAACATGCTCAATTGTTCCAGGTTTAACTAATATGTCCATGGGGTTTGTTTTAGTAATGTTTCATAGATTTCCCTTGTATTCAACATTTTGCAACAATATAGGTGTTTGTGGATGGGTGACGATATCAGTACTGATAAGGCATTGGGTGTTGATGTATTTGTAACTTCGGAATGTATTCACTTATGTATTTCATATGTTGTATTTGATTAGTCCTGAATGTTACTAATTGGAGAATCAATAATGTAAACAAGTCATGTGAAGTCATAAAGGTTAACCCTCCTAGTTGATCAGGGGTCAAAGTCTCCACAGTTTTGGGGCACTAGGGTTATTAGACTCTACTTGAGAATTTGGTTTTGGTAAGTTATTGTTAAGTAAGAAACTAGTATAAATAGAGAGTGAGCCTATCTATTTATCACATAGTCACTCACACTCAGTTGTAGCGCATGAGTAAGAGAGAAGGAGCTGGGATAAGACAGAGAACAGCTGTCATAGATCATCTTACTGTCTTTGGGTTTTATTATTTCCATTGGTGCTTATTCTATCTATGAGGAAGTTGTGGGGTTTTCTCCTTTATGGTTTCTCCAAGGAAAATATTTGTGTCTATTGTCTCTTGTGATTGATTGTTGTGCATGTTATTCTCGCAGATAATATCCTACGATAATACTATTTAAATTGATAGAAATATAACATTATATCAGAACTAACCTGAGAAGAAGACATTGTGTCACTGCGGAAGCTATGGCTTCTTACTTTTTGGGTCCTCTCCACAATCCATCAAAAAAAGGAGGCTAGGATGATGATTCAGATCTTTGGGGCTGAGACCTAGAAGGGTTGGATGCCGAGAGAGGAGGGGAGTAAACCTACAAATTTTTATCATTTTATGCATAGAGTAACATACATAGAGTAGATATCCCACATGGAGGGGTGAGTCTCAAAGAGTTTTCTTTGAGCCTCACCTCTCAAACCATTGTAAGAAAGGCACTCAGAACCAATAACGCAATAACTCAATAGAATAACAAAAAAGTAGGATGCCAAAAATCCTTCAATGCTTTATTGAGAAGTCATAGAGCCTTTTTATAACATTATTACAATGTGCCTTGGGGAAATACCATGGTTCAAAACCACGGGTTGTGAAATACGATGGATGAGAGAGGTACACTGTGCCTTGAAGCCATACCATGGAACAAAACCATTAGTTTTCAATTACCATGGATGAGAGAGGGTGGCCTCTCCATTTAATGCTTTTATGATGACTAAGAGCATGTGGCCTCTCATTAAATTATTTTATGAATCATACATCCAAATTTAGACCATATTCCCCCTGAAATTCAGATCAGATGACTCTCCTTTGAAGGGCGCATCTTTCGTTCGAAGCAGAATTTGATTTTGAGCACTTTCAATTTTTGACCTACCACTACATTGAGAAATTAGGGATTTTCACTGAAGAGGAATTTTTGAGTGATCTCAGGCTAGGATTTATCTCCTCCTCAAAATCGAAGTTTAGAGACAAAAATCGAGGTTTTTTGGTTAATTATAACTCTGAGAAAGTCAAACCCTAATTTTCCTAGGAACAAAAAAACCAGCACTGTAGAAGATCAGTTCCAGATCCAGTTTTAAGCTTCTCAAATTGGTAAGATCTAAATATTTTGTATTTCCATTCGAGGCTCTCAGTTAATATGTCTCATCACACCAAATTTGATGAAAATATTGAAGGAGGTGATAAATTTCAAGCTTGGAAGTATAGGATCTCCCTGGTCCTAGAAGAAAATGAGTTGGACTCTGACATCAATGAAGAGGTTCTAGTTCCAGAGGGAGATGAGGCTAATTCCTTACTGTTGAGGCCTGGAAATTTGTAGGCAACAACATCAAGGGATTCTCCCCAGTCAACGTTCCCAACTAGCCCGTGACTGTTTGTTATAGGGAATCCGTCCGGTTTGTGGTCTGGCTACCATAGGTCAAGTAACAAAAATAAAAGGTTTATCGGTTGCGGCCCGATCCACCGTGTATATTTTTGTGTTTTAGTTTTAAGTATGATATGCAAGTGCCTATCTAAAATGCATATTGATTAAGAATGCGGGGAGTGGTCACAATGTGATGCACAGGTTCTTACCTCTCGTCTTAGACTCCCTCACATCTAAATCACACAAAACTAGAAAAAACAACACTAACTAAGCTGTCCCTAGGGAGCAAGATATTAATTCATGAGTAATATAATACTATTCACATGTTAAGATAAATCATAGATAACTGTTCTTAGAATCAAAACACATAAACATGAATAAATATATACACGACAAGATAGCTCATCAAGCGTTAAAACCTCCATTACCCATAGTGGAAATTATCACAGAATAAACGAGAGAACATTCAAATAAGAACATAGGTTCAGAAAGTTAGAACGCTATCACAGTTAATGAAACACAGTTGAAAACGAAATAGTTCCCCTTCAACATTGTTCATTTTATCACATTTGAACATTCCACACAGCACCTTCTCCAACAGGAAAAATTTGTAATTTATTATTGTAAAATGAAGTAGTTCCTCTTACAACAAGTGGTTCACAAGTTTCTCCAGGGAAAAATCCCCCCTCTCATCTAAATCTTCTATATTTATACAAAAAAGAAAAAACTGTTGGGATGCCCACGAATGACTCTTGGTCTTCCCCAACGCTTCACCTCCCATGCTTTGATCTCATTAAGTGCTTATAGAATTTACAATATATTACAATAAACAAATAAAAGGATTATGAGGAGGGTCCCGCTTGACTATTCAAAAAAAATTTCCATGCTAAAGCCTCTGAGGCAATCCTTTTGAATTTGGAAGGTTCTAAGAAATGAATATTTATTTCAAATTGAGCAGCCTGATTTCTTATTACTTCTATTCTGGCTTCGCTCAAATGAAGTTGGTCTTCTAACAACTGCACACTAACCACAGAATGAGCCACTTCATTCCTCAGGGTTTTCTCATCTATGACTTTGATGTGCTGTATCCTTTTCTCATCTTCTTGATACCTTCTTTGTAATATCTCCAAAAATAGGCTGTGGTCTGGAAAGATATCCATTCTCTATTCAGCCTCAACCTCGCAGCGATTATAAGTGATCAAAAGTCTCCTGAAGAATTCTGCACACGCCCCCTTTGTCTTCTTGATAGCCTTCTTGGATTCTTCGGCTGTGTTTATCTCAAACTCCAGTAACTCATAGTCTTGCCTCAGGGCTTGTTAATCTTTTGATGGTAACTCTATAGGACTTTCTTCATTCATTTCCAATCTCACCATCCTTCCTGTCATGGCTTCTAAGATATCCTGCAATCTATCTTCAAAATATGAAGAGGTTTCCAAAATCTCTTCTAGCCGATTGTCTACCTGCAAGATCTTGCACCTTTCTTCCTCTATGGCTACTTGCAGCTGGTGAATCTTGCTCCTCTGTGCCAGAACATGCTCCTGGAAAGGCTAGATATTGGCTTGTTATTCCCTGGCCTCTTCTAGAGCTGTAGTCTTCCCCTGAGATTTCCTTTTAGATTCCTCCAAAGTAGCCTTGTGTAGCTCTAATTCCCCTATCTTTCCTAGCAGCTGCTCCCTTTCTGTCTTCAACTCTTGACATTCATGCTGCACTTTCTCTAGACTTCGTTGGGCGGCCTCCATAGATATCTTCTCTACTTGGAGGAACTGGAGCCCAACTTTAGAAGACTTTATTTATTGTTGTATGTCTTCAAACTTTCTTTTCAATCTATTATTTTCCTCTCTCTCGCTTCTCAGGGTATCTTTTAGCTGGGAAGTAGATTTCTTTGATTGTTCAAGATCAGTCATTATTCGATATACATTGTCCTCAGAAGCATGGATCAATGCAGCCCCAACTCTGATGGTGAATCTAGGGTCCTTGTCTATCCCATATACTACAGTTGTATCATTTATCATTTTACCTGACTGCCCCCCAGTCTTGACCTTTCTCTCGGTCCTTTTCACTATTCTTTTCCTTTCCCTATCATAAAATATATTGTTGAAATATGGTACCTCCTCCAATTTCTTCTACTCAAAAGGGGTTAGCCTAAGGGTGGGGACCATAGCCCATACTGTTGTGCTACCAGCAGCTACCTTAGGATCTTGAATATCAGGATTACCCAAGTCTTGAGCTTGACTGTCTACAGGATCATAAGCTAATTGCTCTGTCACTGCTCCTGTCAGTTTTAAACTTTCTACTTCCTACTTCTTCAGTTCCTCATCCATCTTTTTTTTCTTTTCCTCCTTTTCACTACTAGAATCCTCTTCTGTCTTTCTAGCTACTTCTTGTTTGGCTCTTCTCTTTTCTTCGTCCTCACCTTTGAGCCATCTTTCAGCTTCCTGTGCTAGTCTCCTAGAATCTTCATTTCTTTTTCTAGTTTCTTCCTCCTCTTCCTTTTCTTGCTCATCCTGTCCTTTCTTTCCTTTGGTGGTGATTTTCTTTTTAAACCTTCTTCTTAAGGCCATTATATTTTGTGCACTGTGGAAAATGGATTCCTCTCTATCCCAGTGGCTTGTGTATTCAAAATGTACATTTGCCTCCCTGCAGTGCTCTGCCACTTCATTTCAGGAATCGTTCTTGTGGAAATTCATTTCCCAAAAATGGAATTTCCCCAATTCCTCCACAAATTCCTCAAATTTCTTCACCCTTGTGAATTTATAGATTCCCAACCTAAATGGTAAAGGAGGGTAAGCTGCTTTCTTATGTTCAAACATAAAACTCCCTATGCCATCTAAAAAGACTTGTCTAACTACCTCTTTATGGACTATATAGTCAGTGGCATATTTTGGCAGCAGGGAGGGTGCTCTAGAGCATCCATACATTCTAAAATACATTCCATCCTCTGTTAGATAGTAGTCTGCATATTCCTCAATCACCTTCAATGCTTCCTCTGACATATAGTTTCACTCCTTTAATAATATCAATGTATATAATGGCATGACGAAGTGTTCACATACTTCTCTATAGTGACTGTGGTATTTGTGTGCCCACAGTGGTCTGTATGCTGAGTAGACTGGTGTTCTCTCCTAGTCCCAAATACACCTCAGATTGGGGAAGGGTTGGTTGCATAGTATGAAATCAATCAGTATAGAGCTCATATAGAAATCTGATCTCCTCTAGGAAACCCCTCCTAATGCTGATGTGATGCAGGATGAGAGGCTGTTGGACACAATGTTTGCCCAGTTGAACACTGTCCCCTGTGTTGCAACATAGAAGATGATAGGCACCCACTCCAATTTGAAGCTTTTACCGTGGGCACTCCCGAAAATCCTGTTCAGCATCAGGGCAATGAACATGTACAGGGTTCTTAGAGTGGCAGTATCATATTCCCCAGTCGGCCTAGTTCTAAATTTCTTGCCAAGCACCAACATTCTCTTCAGTGTCTCAACTAGGTCCATCTTAATTTCCTTCAGCCAGTCCTCAATCAAGTACACTTGTGCTTCTGGTAAGTGGTAGGCTAGTGACACATACCCAGGCCTATAAGTAGCATAACCTTGTTTATCAACATTTGGCAAAATCATGGTGGTTACATCTGCCCTGGGCAGAATCCACCCAATCACCTTTGAGCATGGAAAAAGCTCAGGTTTGGTAGCAATTTTCATCAATGCATATCTCTCTATATTGGAATAGATGGTTTCTTCTTCAAAACCTATGTCAGGTACTTCTCGGCGTGTTATTAATCTGTAAACTTCCCCCCTCTTATATTCAAATTCTATACCAATTATGCATTTGGTATCCTCGTAGGTGCATTCAACTCTAGTAACAATTTCAACTTTGGGTTCCTCTTCTACTATGGGAGCCTTCTTATTCTGATGTTTAGACATCTCGGATTCTGAAGAATTTCCCTGTCATACACATAAATTGCTTTTAGGTTCTGTTGGGTCATTTACAAATAACATTTAAAATGGAGACAAACCACATAAGCATTTTACCTCATCTATGATAAACATGAGTGCAGCTATGCAAAAATAAACAAAAAATGATCAAAAACCAAATGTTCCCACATAAAATTAATCTATCCAAAAGGCTAAACCTAGCTCACGACCTAGAATATCATGGCCTTTATAAAACAACAAATATCCCCCTCCTAATGCTGAAGCAGAAAATAGTCTAAAACACCCCCTCTCGGCGCACCTTTCTAAGGAAAATATGAGGCCTAATCCCAAGATAAGGATACTGTATTGATAGCGCACTTAACTCATAAACAATAAGATGAAGCTACCTGCTGCAAAAACACTCGCATCATGGTTCGACTATATAGTGCATTCTGACTCAAAAATTGGTCTAGGGTTCGAGTTTGAACAGTCTCATCCTAAACGGGGAGTAATCACAACATCATGACCCTAGTTTACAAACGAGAGCAACCAAACTGTAGAACCAAAACCTCGGCATCTCGGGAGAAAACGATGAAAATGCCCTCCCTAGATGGCCAAACACAAACTGGGGAAAACTAGTGCAGACAAGGTAATGGCTGTATGCACTGGCTTCCCCAGCAGGCGAATGTGGGTGGAAAACCCATAACGGCCATGAAAATCATCAACAAGCAAACCAAACTCCCCCCCCCCCCCCCCACCAAGCCGCTATACCATTTACCATGAATATATATCCATGCTGAGATGGAAAACCTAGGTATCCAATAACCGCAGAGGTGACAAAAACAGTTTGACCAATCAAACGGAATGGTAAAATGGGCATAAGGGTCTACTTGGAACTGTGCTATGTGACTGGTGGAGGAAAACCCTTAAACTTCCATGGCGGAGTCACCTAGGAGCGAAGTTACCGACAGTTAATTCCTTGGTCTGCTCGAGCGATAACGACAGCACGGGGAAATCACCAAAATAACAATAAAATAATAAAAACACCCCGGCCCCAATATATACGCCTCAGTCAACTACAATCGGTGGGAAAAATAAAACCATCGGGAAGTGGAATGGCTATGGGATCAACAATCCTATTGGTATCACCTCCACAACGGCAGATGATGAAACAATCAGGATGCCCACAATGGCATTGGCAAGAGAAACAAATAAACTTTACATTGGAGCTCGCTACGCTAAAGCCTCGGACCAATAGTTGGTTGAAGAGCCGCAACGGTGGAAAACATAAAGGAAACGATTTCCGTAGACCAGCAAAAAATGGAGTAAAAATAAACATGACTCAAGTGAAAAACATCGACCAAGTGGACAAGATAAATCAAACTATCGGAAGCATAGTGCTTTCCAAAGCCGCAATGACGAAAGCTAAAAATCCAAAGGATATGCGAATCCAAAATGATGGGGATCAGAAGAGGATGAAACAACTCTCAAAAAAATTCATGGTACCTTCTCCGCAATGGCGGAAGACATATAGACAAAGGTTCCGATGGAATCTCAAAACAATCGCCAATAAAGAAAAATGCATCGGAGACCACACACACTTGAATCAGACGTGATGTCCCATTCCTTTTCTAAGATGGCAGGCATGTAGTTAACTAGAATCCCGAATAAAAAGTCTAAACACTTCTGATAGCAAGGAAAAACAATTTGAAACACTAAAACATCGCTGGCATCAAAGTAATCTTTGCGTAAAAATTAGGCAAAACAAAAAGCTGAGCAAAACGAATTAAAGGAGGGCCCCAAATTTTTTTGAATTTTGGGAAAATGTTGCAGTTGCAACACTAACACAAAAAGAAATTAGTCATGGCTAAGAGGGTTATTGCTGATTCAATAAAGGATCACCTCATACCATAGGTGTCTTCCCTAAAGACACCTAAAGCAATGTTTGATTCCCTGACCAAGCTATTTTAAGGGAAGAACATAAACCAGAAGATGACTTTGGGGAACCAGTTGAATAATGTGAAGATCCAGAATGCAGAGACCATACAATCATACTTTACAAGGGTCTCCCAGATCAAAGAACAACTTGAAGTAGTTGATAATGTTGAAATTGTGATGACCACCTTGAATGGTCTCTCTAGGTCATGGGACTCTTTCATTCAAGGGATTTGTGCTATAAGAAAGCTAGTCGCCTTCAGTAGACTGTGGGAAGAATTCTCAGAAGAAGAAGCTTAGATAGTATCCCAAGAAGAAAAGATCAAGCTCTCATGGTACACTAGCCAAGAATACCAGGAGAGACTATCATCATCCCAAAGGTAAGCATTCTAACCAGAAAGATAACTCTAGAAAATCTAACAAAGATATATCTAAATACAGATGTTTTACATGTGATGAAAGAGGACACTTTGCAAGAGATTGTACCAAGAATAAGAATAGCTCTCACAATAAGAAGGACACCAAAAGAATACATCATGCTCACACGGTAGAGGATGATGAACCTTCTAGAAAGAGAATCAAACAAGAAACTGATGATTCTTCAAGTGATGAAGAATATGTTCTGATTTCTACCCTCACGGGAACTATCACACATGGGAACAAGGATTGGCTTATCGATAGTGGAGATTCCAAGCATATGACGGGATTCAAAGAATCATTTATGAAATTATCAGAACATGAGTCACCCAACAAGGTGAAACTTGGGGATGAATACCAATATCCAATAAAAGGTAGTGGTGAATACCCATAGTATATCGCATAGGTGAGAGAAGAGGAGCTCACACAAGTGAGAGAGAGAACAATTGTTGGAGATCATATTTCTATCTTTGGGTTTTACTGTTTCCATTGGTTCTCATTCTATCTCTGAGGAAGTTGTGGGGTTTTCTCCTTTATGGTTAGCCTGAGGAAAATTCTTTGTGTCTATTGTCTTTTGTGATTGATTGTCGTGCATGTTATTCTCTCAGATAAGATCCTAAGATCATATTTGTTAAATGATAAAAATATAATAGGGGCCCAGAATAGGTACCATGAAGGAATGCATTTATTATACATGTATTTCCTAGATTTAACTCAATTCCTGATCGAAAAGATGAATGGTTTGTTGAATTCTGCTGGTAAGAGTTGGCTTCTATACAAGACATTTCATGAGTTACGAAAAGATATAGGCCACACATCTGATGAAATAGAACATGTTTTGACCATAGAGGTAGAGGACATATACTTCTTGATAGGGTTGTCTAGACGAGGGGATCCCATTTCTCTTACTGGTTCTTGAGGAGGGGACGTGACTACTCAGGAGATGATCAACCATCATTTTCAACCTGGCACAAGAATGTGAGGTAAGAATATTTCTATCAAGGATGTGGTGGATATGCTACTTCGCACAGTCTTGTTCATCATGGAGAGATGGGATGGAAACTAGGGGCCTCATCAGGAATCTAGGGCACACATGCTATATTCCTCGGAAGTTATGGCCCCTACAGTTTTCAACTGGGTGGAGGCAATTCTTCCGGTATTCAAGGATCAACTGATAAAATGTCAACAGGGAGAGGTAAACTAGTTTGGTTTTGGGTATATTTTAGCTTATTTCTTCTTTGAGAGGGTGCCTCTCATGAAACCCTAGGTGATTTTCACTAAAATTAGGGCTAGAGAACCACGCATACTGAGGTGGGTTGAGATCATGGGTCGTAAAAGTGGTGGTAGAGCCAAGGTGAAATTTGAGGCCACTTTCATCCATTGGTTGTGAGATCAGATCCTCATGATCAAGGATTTTTCCTCCGCAGGGACAGATTTCAGAGGTGACCTTGATGTACCACTACCACCTGGTGCTCAGTGGGAGAATATTGGTAAGAAATAAAAAACCTAAAATGGTGATTATGTTTTTTGTGTTTTTATATTTTATGTTTTTTATGTGTAGTAACAATACCTAATTTTTACATGCAGATGTTGGTGGTGCACGACCTACAGGATCTTCTCCAATGGATAGATGAGTTAGAGCTCAGTTGGTTCACATAGGTGATGACCACCTTATTGAGTTGGAGGAGAACCTAGAGTAGCTGACACTTTGCATTCCTGATGTGGCTATAGATGGCCTCCCCATGAGGTTTCAGAGACACACTACAAGAGTTTCGGGCCGCTTCAACCGACTGCTTTGAAGGGTAGTATGGGCCATCATGTGCTATCATGAGCATCATCAGATGGTGGTTCGCATCATGTATAACTGAAATCTTAGTAGCTTCAAGATTTTTTTATAATTTTGTATTTCGTGAAAGCCACAGTGCTTCAGATGAGGTCTTGTGACCACATTTCGTAGAAAAAACACTTTATATATATATATATATATATATATATATATATATATATATAGACTCATTACCAGTGTTTATATGTCTCAAATGGAAATCATATTTATATGAGTTTTACGTGTCATTTACAGTTTATTTTACAATGAACCATGTTTATCTTTCAAATTATGTATGAACAATATACCCGTCTAGGATGTAGTTTGCTAATGAATCAGCAATCATATTATCTGACCTAGGGAGATGCCTATAAGTTATATATTCAAATGACCTTTCTAATAATTGCACTCTCTGAAATAAGTGAAGAAGTACATGGTTTCTAATGGTATAGACATGGTTTAGATGACAAACCACTAACTGTGAATCCATAAATACTACCAAATCATGAATGTCCCAAGAAGGAGCCTCAGTCAATAGACCTATTAATTCCTGATACTCGGTGATGTTATTGGTAGCTGGATCAATACAAACTGGTCCTGAACTGATCAAGTCATGAGCCGGGGAATAGAGAACCCAAGCAGCTAAAGCAAGGTTCAGTATGGTATAAAAAGTTTGGACACTAAACTCAACACCATACTGAATCAAGACACAACACACTGAAAGCCAAAAATATACATATATACACGATACCATACAAAAAAGGTTTCAAGAATAGTACCTCTTTAGGTAGGATTACAATGAATAAAATCAATTCCCCATTTGTCAAAAGGGCCAACTGCAATGACGAGGTGTAAAGGAGCAGGGTGGGTGCATTTTTTCGGATATAAATGTTGGCAGGGTGGGCATTTCTTAACACCCTCATGATAGTATTTGAATATTTAAGGACATAAATAGCCAGCGTGAAGGGTTTTCTAGGTTTTATCCATCCTAAATAGATGACCGCCACATGTTCTAGAGTGGCAATCATTCAAGACTTGTTCACCTTTCTCATGTGTAAGGAATCACTGAAGAATGGAATCGACACCACATCTATACAATGTATCATTCAAGATAAGGTAGTACTTCACACAGTGATTAATACAATGACAATCGCCATGGGACATATTCGGATGAAATCTTTGAGTTAGGAGATAAATGACTAAATCTCCATACCATGGGTCTATCGTGCTAATCAAGAATAGGAATTCATTTGTAAATGAATCACTAGGCTCAGTATCCATCAAAGCACATGGAAGGTCACACATCAACTCTACAAATACCAGGGATTTCTTTGAAGTGGCCTTGGCAAAATCAAGGTCAAATTCCTGTAGGATGACAATCCAACGTGAATACTCCTCCCCTAGCATTTGACGAGTCAGAATGTAGTACATAGGGTTCTGATCTACAAATACCATGGTAGTGCGAAGCAAGATGTAATGGAAAAATTTCTTAACAACAATGACCGTAGCCAATGCTAACCTCTCCACATGGGAGTATCGGATTTTAGAATCAATGAGATTCTTACTGGCATAATATATCACGTGCTCTTGACTGTTGGGATCTTCCTACACTAAAACCATTCCAATGGTAGTAGTGGAGGAAGCAACATATAAGAGAAAATCCTTTGAATAATCTGAGGGGTCGATCACAGGTGAATGAGTCAGAGCTTGCTTAAGATTATCAAAGGCTCATTGGGCCTAGTCATCCCAGAAGAATGGAGCGTCCTTCTTTAGGAGAAGCATATAACCGTGCATTTTCTCAGTGAAATTGCAAATGAAATGGCGAAGAAAGTTTTCCTTCCCTTGAAAAAATTTGGATTTCAACAATATTTGTCGAGGAAGGTAGGGACAATATAGCAACAATATTTAGTGGATCTATCCGGATGCCATCCTAAGAAGCCACAAATCCAAGTAGATGTCCTGTCTCAATGCAAAAAACACATTTGTGTTGATTGAGCCATATGTTATAATGACAACATCTCAGGAAAATGTCCCTAAGATGCTCAGGGTGGTATTCTCGTTGCTTTGAATGCACTAGGAAATCATCAAGGTATGGCTCCACAATGTTCTTAATACCGTGGAACACATAGGACATGGCTTGTTGGAATGTAGGTACGATGGTTTTAAGGCCAAAAGGTAACTTTCTCTAGGAAAAATTTCCCCATGAGAATATAAATTCCATTTTGTGTTGATCGATGGGCATTATCTCAATCTGATTATAGCCAAAAAAGCCATCTATGAATGAGAAGATGACACTTCCAGCATAGTTGTTGATAATTTGATTGATATGCAGAGTTGGAAAGTTGTCTTTAGGACAAGCTTTGTTTAGGTCTTGGAAATTGATATAGACTCCAATGGTACCCTACTTTTTTTTCACAGGGATAATGTTAGATACCCATTCCATTAGGGGTACACGATAAATAAATCTTTCCTTCAGAAGTTTTTCTACTTCGACTTTAATAGCCGTAGCCTTCCGGGGATGGACTTGACGTAATTTCTTCCTGACAGGTTTTGGTGCAGGATAGGTTTTGATTTCATGAACCACAATAGGCAGGTCTATCCTAGGAATCTCCTCACAAGTCCACGCAAAAATATCTCAAAATTCTTTGAATAATGCTCTATATGCTTCAGTTTCTTCGGTTGAGCAGTTCTGCCCTACGTGAACATGCTCAATTGTTCCAGGTTTGACTGATATGTCCATGGGGGTTGTTTTAGTAATGTTTCATAGATTTCCCTTGGATTCATCATTTTGCAACAATATAGGTGTTTGGGGATGGGTGACGATATCAGTACTGATAAGTGATTAAAAGTCAAAACCTACCGAAGTGGCGTTGGGTGTTGATGTATTTGTAACTTCAGAATATATTAACTTATGTATTTCATATATTGTATTTGATTAGTCCCCAATGTTCCTAATTGGAGAATAAATAATGTAAAAAATTCATGTAAAGTCATATAGGTTAACCCTCATAGTTTATGAGGGGTCAAAGTATCCACAGTTTTGGGGCACTAGGGTTATTAGACTCTCCTAGAGAAGTCGGTCCTGGTAAGTTATTGTTAAGTCAGAAACTAGTATAAATAGAGAGTGAGCCTCTCTATTGATCACACAGTCACTCACACTCAGTTGTAGCACATGAGTGAGAGAGAAGGAGCTGGGATAAGAGAGAGAACAATTGTCGTAGATCATCTTACTGTCTTTCAGTTTGATTGCTGCCATTGGTGATTATTCTCTCTATGAGGAAGTTGCAGGGTTTTCTCCTTTATGGTTTCTATGAGGAAAATATTTGTGTCTATTGTCTCTTATGATTGATTTTTGTGCATGTTATTCTCTTAGATAAGATCCTACGATAATACTATCTAAACTGATAAAAATCTAACATGGTATCAGAGCTAACCTGAGAAGAAGACACTGTGCGGCTACAGAAGCGAGGGATTCTTACTTTTTGGGTCTCTCTCCACAATCCATCAACCAAAGGAGGCTAGGATGATGATCCAGATCTTGGGGGCTAAGACCCGGGAGGCTTGGATTCCCAGAGAGGAGGGGAGTAAACCTACAAATTGTTATCATTTGCTGCATAGAGTAACATACATAGAGTAAATATCCCAAATGGAGGGGTGAGTCTCAAAGAGGGTTCTTTGAGACTCACCTCTCAAACCATGCTAAGAAAGGCACTCAGAACTAATAACCCAATAACTCAATAGAATAACAAAAAGGTAGGATGCCAAAAATCCTTCAATGCTTTATTGAGAAGGCATAGAGCCTTTTTATAACATTATTACAAAGTGCCTTGGGGCAATACCTTGGGTCAAAACCATGGGTTGTGAAATACCATGGATGAGAGATGTACACTATGGCTTGAAGCCATACCTATAGATTCCAACTCATACCTATAGAGGTAGAGGAAATCTACTATTCTTGACAGGGTTTTCCAAATGAGGGTATCCTATTTCTCTTATTGGTTCTCGATTAGGGGACATGACTACTAAGGAGCTGATCAACCGTCATTTTCAGCTTGGCACAAGAATGTCAGGTAAGAATATTTCTATCAGGGATGTGGTGGATATGAAACTTCGCACAGTCTTGTTCATCATGGAGATATGGGATGTAAAAAAGGGGCCTCATCAGGAATCTAGGGCACAGATGCTATATTCCTTGGAATGTATGGACCCTACATTTTTCAATTGGGCGGAGGCACTTCTTCTTGTCTTCAAGGATCAACTGATAAAATGTCGGTAGAGAGAGCTAAAGTAGTTTGGTTTTGGGTCCATTTTACCTTGTTTCTTCTTTGAGAGGGTGCCTCTCATGAACTCTAGGTGATTTTCACTAAAATTAGGGCTAGAGACCCATGCATGCTGAGGTGGGTTGAGATCATGGCTCGTACAAGTGGTGGCAGACCCAAGGTGAAATTCGAGGCTACTTTCTTTCATTGGTTGCAAGATCAGATCCTCATGATCAAGGATTTTTCCTACGCAGGGACAGATTTCATAGGTGACCTTGATCTACCACTACCACCTGGTGCTTAGTGGGGGAATATTGGTAAGAAATAAAAAACCTAAAATGGTGATTATGTTTTTTGTGTTTTTTATATTTTATGTTTTTTATGTGTAGTAACAATACCTAATGTTTACATGTAGATGTTGGTGGTGCATGACCTCTAGGATCTTCTCCAATGGATAGATGAGCTAGAGATTAGTTGGTTCATAGAGGTGATGACCACCTTATTGAGTTGGAGGAGAACCTAGAGTAGCTGACACTTGACATTCTTGATGTGGCTATAGACGACCTCCCCATGAGGTTTCAGAGACACACTACAGGAGTGTCGGGCCGCTTCAACCGACTGCTTCATAGGGTAGTATGGGCCATCATGTGCTATCATGAGCATCATTAGATGGTGGTTCACATGATGTATTACTGAAATCTTAGCATCTTCAGGATTTTTTTTATGGTTTTGTATTTCTTGAAAGCCATAATGCTTCAAATGAGGTCTTGTGACCACATTTCGTAAAGAAAGCACTTTATATATATATATATATATACAGACTCATTAATGATGTTTATATGTCTCAAATGGAAATCATATTTATATGAGTTTTATGTGTCATTTGCAGTTTATTTTACAATGAACCATGTTTATCTTCCAAATTATGTATGAGCAATATACCAGTCTAGGATGTAGTTTGCTAATGAATCAGCAATCATATTATCTGACCTAGGGAGATTCCTATAATTAATTTATTCAAATGACCTTTCTAATAACCGCACTATCTGAAATAAGTGAAGAAGTAAAGGGTTTTTGATGGTATAGACATGGTTTAGATGACAAACCACTAACTGTGAATCCATAAATACTACCAAATGAAGAATGTCCCGAGATGCAGCCTCAGTGAATGTCCCGAGATGCAGCCTCAGTGAATAGACCTATTACTTCCTGATACTCAGTGATGTTATTGGTAGCAGGACCAATACAAACTGGTCCTGAACTAATCAAGTCATGAGTCGGGGAATAGAGAACCCAAGCAGCTAAAGAAAGGTTCAGTATGGTATAAAACATTTGGACACTAAAATCAACATCGTACTGAATCAAGACACAACACACTGAAAGCCAAAAATATACATATATACACGGTACCATACAAAAAAGGTTTCAAGCATAGTACCTCTTTAGGTAGGATTACAATGCATAAAATCAATTTTGCATTTGGAAAAAGGGCCAACTGCAATGACGGGGTGTAAAGGAGCAGGGTGGGTGCACTTTTTCAGATAGAAATGTTGGCAGGGTGGGAATTTCTTAACAGCTTCATGACAGTATTTGAAGATTTAAGGGCATAAATAGCGAGCACGAAGGATTTTCTAGGTTGTAGCCATCCTAGAGAGATGACTGCCACATGTTCCAGAGTGGCCATCATTAATGACTTGTTCAGGTTTCTCATGTGTAAGGCATTGCCGAAGAATGGAATCGATACCACGTCTATACAATGTATCATTCAAGATAAGGTAGTACTTCGCATGGTGACGAATACAACGACGATCTTCATGGGACATATTAGGATGAAATCTTTGAGTTAGGAGATAAATGACTAAATCTCCATACCATGGGTCTATCGTGCTAATCAAGAACATGAATTCATCTGGCAATGAATCACTGGGCTCAGTATCCATCAAAGCACAGGGAAGGTCACACATCAGCTCTACAAAGACTAGGGATTTCTTTGAAGTGGCCTTGGCAAAATCAAGGTCAAATTCTCGCGGGACGACAATCCAATGGGAATATTCCCCCCTAGCATCTGACGAGTCATAATTTAGTACATAGGGTTCTGATATACAAATACCATGGTAGTGCGAAGCAAGATGTAATGACAAAATTTATTAACAGCAATGACTGTAGCCAATGCTAACTTCTCCACACAGGAGTATCAGGTTTCAGAATCATTGAGATTCTTACTGGCATAATATATCACGTGTTCTTGACTGTTGGGATCTTCCTGCGCTAAAACCATTCCAATGGTAGTAGTGGAGGAAGCAACATATAAGAGAAAATCCTTTGAATAATCTGGGGTGTCGATCACGGGTGAATGAGTCAAAGATTGCTTAAGATTATCAAAGGCTCATTGGGCCTAGGAATCCTAGAAGAATGGAGTGTCCTTCTTCAGGAGAAGCATATAACCGTGCGCTTTCTCAGCGAAATTGCAAACGAAATGACAACGAAATTTCTCCTTCCCTTGAAAAATTTGGAGTTCAACAATATTTGTCGGGGAAGGTAGGGACAATATAGCAACAATATTCAGTGGATCTATCGAGATTCCATCCTAAGAAGCCACAAAGCTAAGTAGACATCCCATCTCAACGCTAAAAACACATTTGTGTGGATTGAGCCGTATGTTATAATGACAACATCTCAGGAAAATGTCCCTAAGATGCTCAGGGTGGTCTTCCCGTTGCTTTGAATGCACTGGGAGATCGTCAAGGTATGGCTCCACAATGTTCTTAATATCGTGGAATGCATAGAACATGGCTCGTTGGAATGTAGCTACGATGTTTTTAAGGCCAAAAGGTAACTTCCTATAGGAAAAATTTCCCACAGGAATATAAATTCCATTTTGTGTTGATCGATGGGCATTATCTCAATCTGATTATAGCCAAAAAATCCATCTGTGAATAAGAAGATGACACTTCCAACACAGTTGTCAATAATATGATCGATATACAGAGTTGGAAAGTTGTCTTTAGGACAAGCTTTGTTTAGGTCTCGAAAATTGATATAGACTTGTTGAGGCCTGGAAATTTGCAGGCAACAACAATAAGGGATTCTCCCCAGTCAACATTCCCAACTAGCCCATGACTATTTGGTATAGGGAATCCGTTTGGTTTGCCGTCCGGCTACCGTAGGTCAAGTGACACAAATAAAAGGTTTTTACCGGTTGCGGCCCGGTCCACTGTGTATATTTTTGTATTTTGTTTTTACTTTAAGTATGATATGCAAGTGCCTATTTATGATGCAGGTTGATTGAGAATGCAAGGAGTATTCACAATGTGATGCGTAGGTTCTTACCTCTCATCTTAGACTCTCTTACATCTAAATCACACACACAACAAGAAATTAAAACTAACTACCTAACCTATCCCTAGGGAGCAAGATTATCACTTATTAATGAGTAATGTATTTTGTGCATGCATTATAAAAAAGAAATCACAGATAGATGATACTTCTTTCAAACACATGAACATTTAAAGATATTTGAACAACCAGATAGCCAATTGTCTACAAACCACATTCATTACTCATAGTGGAAGTTTTCTTAAAACAAACTAGAGATCATTCATACAAGAACATAGGTTCAAAGAGTTAGAACGATCTCATAGTTAATGGACACAAAGCTGTAAACAAAATAGTTCCTCTTCAGCAAATCCATAGCATAACATTTGAACATTCCACCAAGCTTTCTCCAACAGGGAAAATGTAATTATCTATTGCAAAAGGAAATAGTTCTTCTTACAATATGTCTTCCAATCTAACTAGGAAAAAGTCCCTTTTCTTATCTAAATCTTCTATATTTATTCAAAAAGAACCAAATTGTTGGGCTGACCACGGATGATTCTTGGGCTCCCCAAAACTGTTTAATCTCACAATTTTGTCCTTTTGTGAGTGTTCATGATTTAGGCAATACGTTACATTTCGGATTTAATCTTATGAATACTTCATATAACGGGACCAGCTTAGTAACTGACGGGCCTTTTCCAATCCTGGGCTTCTGTTGCCACCGATTTTGCCTTGTCTTTTATTTGTCCTTTCTTAGATCCTGTTGATTTCAGAACAAACTTTGCTTATCACTTTAATCCAACTTTTCTCAGCTTTATCCTTCAGCTATGTCTCCTCGCAGTAGTAATCTAAGGAATCTTCTGAGTTCGTCTATAGTTAAAAAAAAATTCAACATTAATTAGGATTGCATCTTTTCAACAAACCTAAACCACACTAACAATAAAATTGATCATCAAATGAGGCCCTATACTGCGCTTTTGTCGCAAAACCCTTAACACGAATCAGAAACCACTGCCGCCCATAGAAAGGTTAGAAACTCACAAAATGGTGAGAAAAACCATATCGACAGCTTGAACCATGAAAAAATCAGGAAGATAGTTTAAATAACATCTGCAATGGAGGGCTTCAGACAGACAACGAGTTCCACATGACCATTACACCTATCGGCGTCCGAAAGACTAAACACTAAAGCATTGGGAGGAAACTTCTTGTTGGTGAATAGGGTGACATAACGTTGGGAGGTTAGCACAATACACAGCCACAATGGTGGAAGATGAAAAGACTACAGGCTCCATGGCAAACAAACATATTAGCAAAAATCGTAACAAAACATCAGCGGGTGGAGCGGTTACAATAGCGAACACATAGTTTACTCGGGAGCCGCAAAGGCGGAAGGCAATCAGACTACCCTCGATCAAAGTTATAAATTCTCCCGATATGGCGCAAAAAAAATCATGAAAACGTTAAGTGCTTAGACAACTTAAAGTTGTACAGCAGTCCAAAAAGCTTGTCCAGCAGAAAATAAGTCGAAATAACAACATCACAACATCGGACAGTCAAAGATATCCATCAGAAAAAATTATCGTTCAGCTTCCACAATGGCGGCCTCGAAGGGAAATATGGCTTCGATGCATGGTTAAAATATTTCTGAATGACCAAACTAAAATGTTAAGTTCCAACATATTTTCAGCCGAGTAGCAACGAAAAAGCTTGTTCCACCTCCAAAACATCAGTGAAAACAATGAAATAAACTTCCGATGTCAAAGAAAGAAATTTCAGATCAAACACACAACATCTAAAATCCAATCTTCAAATTCCATAACTCAAACAATTTCAAAAATAAGCAATTTTTCGAAAATCACGAAAACAATTGACCTCAAAACAATCCAAACATGTAGCAGAGGGGAAACAAAAATAGAGTTCATGGATCCAAACAATTTTAGACAAGATAAAAGTTAAGAGGAGGGTCCAAAATTTAAATTTTTTTGGGAAAAAAGTTGCAGCTGCAACAAGAATCTAATGTTACCCTGCTTTTTTTTCACAGGGATAATGTTAGATACCCATTCCATCAGGGATACAAGATAAATAAATCTTTCCTTCAGAAGTTTTTCTACTTCGACTTTAATAGCCGCATCCTTCCGGGGATGGACTTGACGTAATTTTTGCCTGACAAGTTTTGGTGCAGGATAGGTTTTGATTTCATGAACCACAATAGACGGGTCTATCCTAGGCATCTCCTCACAAGTCCAAGCAAAAATATCTCGGAATTCTTTGAATAATCCTCTATATGCTTCAGTTTCTTCGATTGAGCAGTTCTGCCCTACGTGAACATGCTCAATTGTTCCAGGTTTGACTGATATGTCCATGGGGGTTGTTTTAGTAATGTTTCATAGATTTCCATTGGATTCACCATTTTGCAACAATATAGGTGTTTGCGGATGGGTGACAATATCAGTACCGATAATTGATTGAAAGTCAAAACCTACCAAAGTGGCATTGGGTGTTGATGTATTTGTAACTTCAGAATGTATTCACTTATGTATTTCATATATTGTATTTGATTAGTCCCTGATGTTCCTAATTGGAGATTAAATATTGTAAACAAGTCATGTAAAGTCATAGAGGTTAACCCTCCTAGTTTATGAGGGGTCAAAGTATCCACAGTTTTGGGGCACTAGGGTTATTAGACTCTCCTAGAGAAGTCGGTCCTGGTAAGTTATTGTTAAGTCAGAAACTAGTATAAATAGAGAGTGAGCCTCTCTATTTATCACACAGTCACTCACACTCAGTTGTAGCGCATGAGTGAGAGAGTAGGAGTTGGGATAAGAGAGAGAACAACTGTCATAGATCATCTTAGTGTCTTTCGGTTTTATTGCTGCGATTGGTGCTTATTCTATCTATGAGGAAGTTGCGGGGTTTTCTCCTTTATGGTTTCTTTGAGGAAAATATTTGTGTCTATTGTCTCTTGTGATTTATTGTTGTGCATGTTACTCTCTCAGATAAGATCCTACGATAATACTATCTACATTGATAAAAATATAACATGGTATCAGAGCTAACCTGAGAAGAACAAACTGTGCGGCTGCAAAAGTGAGGGATTCTTACTTTTTGAGTCTCTCTCCACAATCCATCAACAAAAGGAGGATATGATGATGATTCAGATCTTAGGGGCTGAGATCCGAGAGGCTTGGATGCCGAGAGAGGAGGGGATTAAACCTACAAATTGTTATCATTTGATGCATACAGTAACGTACATAGAGTAAATATCCCACATGGAGGGGTGATCCTCAAAGAGGTTTCTTTGAGCCTCACCTCTCAAACCATGCTAAGAAAGGCACTCAGAACCAGTAACCCAATAACTCAATAGAATTAAAAAAAGGTAGGATGCCAAAAATCCTTCAATGCTTTATTGAGAATGCATAGAGCCTTTTTATAACATTATTACAATGTGCCTTGGGGAAATACCATGGGTTGTGAAATACCATGGATGAGAGAGGTACACTGTGCCTTGAAGCCATACCATGGAACAAAACCATTAGTTGTCAATTACCATGGATGAGAGAGGGTGGTGTCTCTATTTACTGCTTTTGTGATGACTAAGAGCATGTGGCCTCTCATTAAATTCTTTTATGAATCATACATCTGAATTTAGACCATATTCCCTTTGAAATTCGGATTAGATGAATCTCCTTTGAAGGGAGCATCTTTTGGTTGATGCAGAATTTGATTTTGAGCACTTTCAGTTTTTGACCTATCACTACATTAGGAAATTAGGGATTTTCACTCAAGAGGAATTTTTGAGTGAACCGAGGCTAGGATTTATCTCCTCCTCAAAATCAAAGTTTAGAGACAAAAATCAAGGTTTTTGGTTAAGTAGAAATCTGGGAAAGTCAAACCCTAATTTTCCTAGGAACCAAACAACCAGCATTGCAGAAGATCAGCTCCAGATCCAGTTTTTATCTTCTCAAATTGGTAAGATCTAAATATTTTGTATTTCCATTTGAGGTTCTCAATTAATATGTCTCATCACACCAAGCTTGATGAAAATCTTGAGGGAGGTGATAACTTTCGAGCCTGGAAGTATAGGATCTCCCTCTTCCTGGAAGAAAATGAGTTGGACTCTTACATCAATGAAGAGGTTCTAGTTCCAGAGGGAGATGAGGCTAAGGCCTCAAACAAAAAGAAATTGGTCATGGCTAAGAGGATTATTGCTGATTCAATAAAGGATCACCTCATACCATAGGTGTCCTCCCTAAATACACCTAAAGCAATGTTTGATGCCCTGACCAAGCTATTTGAAGGGAAGAACATAAACTAGAAGATGACTTTGAGGAACCAGTTGAATAATGTGAAGATCCAGAATGCAGAGACCATACAGTGATACTTTACAAGGGTATCCCAGATCAAAGAACAACTTGAAGTAGTGGAGAATGTCAAAATTATGATGACCACCTTGAATGGTCTCCCTAGGTCACGGGACTCATTCATTCAAGGGATTTGTGCTAGAAGAAAGCTAGTCACCTTCAGTAGACTGTGGGAAGAATGCTCACAAGAAGAAGCTCAGATAGTATCCCAAGAAGAAAATATGGGAAGTGAAGATTAGGCTCTCACAGTACACTAGCCAAGAAGACCAAGAGGGACTATCATCATCCCAAAGCTAAGCATTCTAACCAGAAAGATAACTCTAGAAAATCTAACAAAGATATATCTAAATACAGATGTTTTACATGTGATGAAAGAGGACTCTTTGCAAGATATTTTACCAAGAATAAGAATAGCTCTCACAAGAAGAAGGACACCAAAATAAGACATCATGCTCACACTGTAGAGGATGATGAACCTTTCTGAAAGAGAATCAAATAAGGAAGTGGTGATTCTTTAAGTGATGAAGATTATGTTCTGATTTATACCCTCACAGGAACTATCACACATGGGAGAAAGGATTGGATTATCGATAGTGGAGCTTCCAAGCATATGACAAGATTCAAAGAATCATTTATGAAATTATCAGAACATGAATCACCCCACAAGGTGAAACTTGGGGATGACTACCAATATCTAATAAAAGGTAGTGGTGAATACCCAGCTATACCACATAGGTGAGAGAAGAGGAGCTCACACAAGTGAGAGAGAGAACAGTTGTTGGAGATCATATTTCTATCTTTGGGTTTTACTGTTGCCATTGGTGCTCATTCTATCTCTGAGGAAGTTGCGGGGTTTTCTCCTTTATGGTTTCCCCGAGGAAAATTCTTTGTGTCTATTTCCTTTTGTGATTGATTGTCGTGCATGTTATTCTCTTAGATAAGATCCTAATATCATATTTGTTAAATGATAAAAATATAATAGGGGCCTAGAATAGGTTGTTGAAGTTTCATATGCTTAGCTAATACATCAGTATTTCATTTCGAATTCATAACAAAAGCATATAAACAGGATCACTGAAAGATGGACAAGCAAAACCATACAAAAGGAACACAAATATTTATCCTGGGAAAACCCTAAAGGGAAAAACCCAGCAAAAGCCTCCTCAATATAGATGCCCCAAAAATATAAAAGGTAAAACCAACAAGGAGATCAAAGCCTAATCCTCCTCCTTCTCCAGCTACTCTTCTCTTCTCCACTAATGTGCTACACAAGTGAGAGTGTGTGTTCCAAATGAGGAGCACTACACCTCTATTTATATTCATCCATTCACTTAAGTTAAATAATTTGTCATGTAGGCTCGAGTTAATCATGTAGGCTCGAGTTACACATGTAGGCTCAAGTAATCACACCGGGGTGCTAATGACCCACCTTTACAATTAGAGGGGATTGCCTTGTGACTCTTATTATTTCTTCTGATTAGGAGCATCAGGGTACAAATTAATACAAGTGGTTCTCCCGGTAGGACCATCGACGACCACAAAGAAATACATATAGAATATTCTTCGAAGTTACAATATTTCAACACTCCCCCTTAACGAGAAGGGTATTCTATAACAACATCAACAACAACAATAATAGGAGAGAGATAGAGGACATCATCAACATCATCGGGGTGATACATCTATAAATAATTGGAAGCTTTTCAACATCATGTAGTCTTCATCTTCAATATTTAGTCTTCAACATCATCAATACTTTGACCGCTTCGATCAGCAACATCTTCAGCATCTTGACTCTTCAATCAGTAGCAACATCTTCAGCACTTTAACCTTTCGATCAGCAACATATTCAGCACTTTGAACTTTCAATTAGCAACATCATATTCAACACTTTGACCTTTCGATCAGCAACATCTTCTTCAGCACTTTGGCCTTTCGATCAACAGCAACATCATCATCATACTCTGATCTTTGGATTAGAAACATCATCATGAAAACATCCTCAAAACATCAACATCATCATCATCAAAATAACATCATCATTAGGATCTCATCATCATCACATTCTGATCTTTCGATCAAAAACATCATCATCATCATCGCATTCTGATATTCCGATCAGAAAACATCATCATCAGCAGCAACATCATAATCATAAGCAACTTCTAATCTTCCGATCATAAAACATCATCATCATCATATTCTGATCTTTCGATCAGAGAACATCATCATCATCAACTTTTGATCTTTCGATCAGAGAAACATCATCATCATCATATTCTGATCTTTTGATCAGAGAATATCATCATCGTCAGCAACAACATCATCATCATATTCTAATCTTTCAATCATAGAACATCATCATCATCAGCAACTTCTGATCTTTCGATAAGAGAAACATCATCATCATCATAACATCAACATGATCCTTCCTTTGGGAATTACGGGATTTATGTCTTTATAGAGTTACCAATTATCCTTCCTTTCATAATTATGGGATTTAGGTCTTTATGGAGTTACTAATGATCCTTCCTTTCAGAATTACGGTATTTAGGTCTTTACGGAGTTACTAACAATCCTTCCTTTCGGAATTACGGGATCAACACATTTGTGGAACTCAGACAATCCTTCCTATTGGAATTATGGGATCAACACATCTATGGAACTCAAAAAATCCTTCCTATTGGAATTACGGGATCAATTCATTGATCCTTCCTTTCAGAATTATGGGATTTAGGTCTTTACAGAGTTACTAACGATCCTTCCTTTCAGAATTATGGGATCAACACAGATGTGGAACTCAGACAATCCTTCCTATTGGAATTACAGGATCAACACATCTGTGGAACTCAGACAATCCTTCCTATTGGAATTACGGGATCAATTCAATGATCCTTCCTTTCGGAATTACGAGATTTAGGTCTTTACGAAGTTACTAATGATCCTTCCTTTCGGAATTACGGGATCAACAGAGATGTGGAACTCAGACAATCCTTCCTCTAGGAATTATGGGATCAACACACATTCTCGAGTACCGAAGTCATCGGATCTGTTCTAAACTGAATTTCAAGGATGATACAATCCTACCACATTCATGGGGACTGAGATCTTTGGATACATTTTGAACTGAGGTTCAGGGATGATGCAATCCCACCACTTTCACGGGGGCCAAGACCTCTGGATACATTTTGAACCAAGGTTCAGGGATGATGCAATCCACCACTTTCACGTGGGCCGAGACCTCTGGATACATTTTGAACCAAGGTTCAGGGATGATGCAATCCACCACTTTCACAGGGGCCGAGACCTCCAGATACATTTTGAACTGAGGTTCAGGGATGATGCAATCCCACCACATTCACGGGGGCCAAGACCTCTCGATACATTTTGAACCGAATTTCAGGGATGATGCAATCCCACCACACTCACAAAGACTGAAGTCACCAGATCTATTTTGGATAGATGTCCCGGGATGATACAATCCCTCTTCATTCTTGAGGACTGAGGTCACCCAATCACTTTTGGACAGATGTCCCGGGATGATACAATCCCTCTTCATTCTCGAGGACCGAGGTCACTGGATCACTTTTGGACAAATGTCCCAGGATGATACAATCCCACTGCAACATCACTACTCCTCCTTTCGAGGAAGGTCTTTTCGAACAAAACCAAGCTTCTCTCGAAAGTGTTCGAACTTTACCCGAGATAGAGACTTCATCAGTACATCATCATTCAAACCAACATCATCTACATCTTCAGTATGTGAATACTGAACTATCACCATCTTTATCTCCAGTATGTAAATACTGAGACATAATCATCTGCATCTTATCTCGTATGTAGAAATACCATATTTCTATGTGTTATAATCAAAACACAGGGTTCTCTATCATCACAAATTTGGTTATCACATAGAATCATTGTAGTATCCATCTTCAGGTCAAAGAGACCTAATATCATCTTCTAAAGCCATATGACTTCACAACTTAGTAGAGCAATCTACTATGTATTTTTCTTCAGCCGTGCTACGAGAAGCACTGGACTGTTTCCTTCTAAACCATGAACTCATAGCAAACCCCAAACAAAAGCATCTACCTAATGTGTTTTTCCTGTCTGAGATACTTTCAGCCCAATCTACATCTATGTAGCCATACAATCTATACTCATGGCTACCATCATAGTATAGACCAAAGTCTATAGTCCCTTTTAGATATCTCATCACATGTTTTGCGGCTACTAGGTGAACCCGTCTTGGTTGAACAAGATATTGACTTAAGGTGTTCACAGCAAAACAAATGTCTGGTCTGGAATTTGTTAAGTACATTAATGACCCAATGATCTATCTGTAATGAGTCACATCCACTAACTTTGATGAGTCATCAGCTTCAGGTTGGAGTCCATGGGTGTGGCCATGACTTTGCATTCCAACATATGAAATCTTTTCAAACTTTGCACTGCATACTTTCCCTAATTGAGAAAGATTTCTTCATATTTCTGGACCTAGGAAATAAAGTATTAGACCAAGGTCTAAATTCTTCAGTAGACTTCTTCTTGAATTCTACAATTTGTTTCTCATTCCCTATCAGAAATAGGTCATCCACATATAATAATAGGATGCTAGGTTCATCTTTTACAACCTTGAGATAAAGGTTAGGATCGACTTTACTCTTGGAAAATCCCATGCTCGTCAAGAAACTATCTATTCTTCCATACCAAGCTCTGGGAGCTTGCTTCAGACCATAGAGGGCCTTCTTCAACTTGCATACGTGAGTCCATCTGTCTTCAACTTCAAATCCTTGTGACTATTCGATGTAAAACTCTTCATTAATCATACCATTAAGGAAGGGTTGTCTTTAGTTCATCATGAAAGAAACTACCATCATAGTTCTGAAGGAAGTATACCTTGCTTCTTGGAGTAAGTGTCTCTTCAGAATTAATTTCCTCTTTCTGAGAGAAGCCACAAGTATTTCCTTACTTATATCAGTAGCATATTTTATTTTACTGATCCATTTGGAAGATACCACATTCTTTATTTCTGGTTTGAGTATTATATCCCAAACATCATTCTAGTATCATAACATCTTTCATGAGTTCATCTTGTCAGGTCATCAACATATCCTAGTCTTCTGCATTCAACCGTGAAGGTTGGAACCCACTTTACTCTTGGTAAAGTCTCGATCCATCAAGAAGCTGTCAATCATGTCATACCATGTCAAACTCAGATATCTTCTGTAGTCACTCCCCCTGAAGTGGAGTATCATCTTTCCTCTTCATTTTGTACAGGTGGTTCTATGCTTGACCTATAATTCCCTTTATGTCTCGAAATCATATCGTATACATCATTCCCCATGATCAAGTGTTATTCTTTGATCATAGCTTCTTTCATAGCATTATTTTCTTCATCTTGAGTTATCTCTCATACCCATGGTGGTATTCATCCTTCGAGGTGGATCTACTACTCTTTGAAGCTCTTTCTTCTGTCATGGTGTCTCTGATCATGGGAGCTTCAGATTCATGTTTATTGGAGTGAATCTTGAATTGTCATCACTTGTTCTTCGGAACAAGTCTCATCCTTCTTTTCTTGTAGGAGGTTGTACATGACCTTTCCTACAATTCAAATGCACCAGTTACATGGTTAGAACTATAAAACATATGCATAACGACAAATTATTTTAGCCAATACAACATTCATCCATGTCTCATGAAAACTTTCTAGATGTCTTCCATCTTTATCATGACATCATTGAGATTGTGCACTAATCCAATATGTCAGCAAAGAGGTTTGATAAGTAGCAATGGAGAGTTGTATGGAACCATGAGCTACTTACCCATCACAATCATATTAGTAGTATACAGTCATTAATGCAAACAATCTATCATGCATAACACATCAACTAAATATAATCAAATGTATAACAAAACAATATCATGAAATGAAAATTGAATACTTATCTTTTATTTGTTTCATGGGTAGAATCCATCTTGATCATTCTGCTTTAACATCTTCTTCATTCATGAAATCATCATTTCTTATCCAAATGATAAGAGGGAAAAGAGGTTCTTCAAGAATTGAGTTCTTCATATTCCTCATCGCATGAGGGATCTTCTTTGAATGGTGGGAGCTTGATCTTCAATTGCTCCCATCTCCTTCTTCTCTTCTTATGAGTTGAGCTGAAAGTAATCACTTCCTTTTGGCATAAATTCTTCGCATGAATGAATCCCATGATCCTGGGATGCCATTCAAGGTGGCTATCACCACTCTACATTCTTCACATCTTCTTTTACCTCTTCAATTTGTTTCATAAGATCATTTTTCGATGTATGTTATTTCCTTCAAATAGCTTGGTTAAGGAATCAAACATCTCTTTTGGTGTCTTTAGGGAAGAAACTTGTGGTACAAGTTGATCTGTGAATGAATCAACAATGATCTTCTTGGCCTTGACCAAGTTCTTACGGTGTAAGGCTTTGAGCCTCATCTCCCTTTGGAACCTCTCTACTCATGTAGGTGTCCAATTCATTTTCTTCAGAGAGATCAAATACTTCCATGCTTGGAAGTTTTCAACTTCATCAAGCTTATCATCAATATGATGTGATAGATCACTTTGAAATGAAAACCTCAAATGCAAATAGCAAAAGATAAGATCTTACCGATTTGAGGTGTCTGTCCTGCTTCCGAGGCTCGCTGATCTAGGGTTTGTTAGATAAACCCTAATTTTCAAAACTTGGAATATTTTAGATATGATTGGATAGAAGTATAGATATCTTCAAATGGAGCTGTCCAATGTACTCCTTTTCTGAAAACAGTAGAGGGAATCTCCTCGAACAGTAAGCCCTAGTTTTCCAATTTCTTCTGCAGAAATACCTGTCACTGTTTCTGTTATTCTCTGCAAATACTGCTCCTCTATGTCTGAAATTTTGCACTGAGGTAAACTCGCATGTCCCTAATCCAATACCACATTTTTAATCAGCAATTTGTTTCACCAATTGGGATTTATGATCCTTTTCCCAAGGTGACCTATTACAGGACTATTCAGAATAGTGAATTTGTACGGCATGCCACGTGTCACTATTTCATCTTCTGGTTCTGAAATTCGGACCACATAAATTAAAGTCTATGCTATTTCTGTAACATCTTCAGGAATTCCATTTGGACCTCTGTAGCCCAAGATAGAGCAATTCTCCCCAAGTGTCCTGTTTAGGGATGGATTCTCGAAGAGGATGGAACCCTAACTTGGAGGGATCATATATCCCATAATATAGCGAATATGAGGCTGAATTTTGGAAACCGTGTACATCGATATTTTGGCTTCGGTCTCTACAATTTTCAGCTTTTGTACCTTCACCAATCTTAGGATATAGTGAATGTACCAAAACGTAGTATTTTTAGTATTTAGGGTTTTTCTAGCTCGGGGTCAAACTAGGGTTTGAATTTCCCAAAGTTTCACCCAACCAAAATTTCTTGATCTAGGTCTCTAAACTTCAATTTTGATGAGGAGAAAAATCCTATGTCGGGCTCACTCAAAAATTCCTCTTCTGTAGAAAGCCCTAATTATCCGCACCAAAACTGAAAATGCTCGAAATTGAATTCCGCTTCGAGAGAAAGATGCTCCCTTCAATGGAGAGACAGTATAGCCTTCTTTTGCTGATCGATTGTGGATAGAGACCCCAAAACTAATAATCCCTAGATTCTATAGCTGCATAATGTCTTCTTTCAGGGTGGCTCTGGTACCATGTTGAAGCTTCATATGCTTAGCTAATACATTAGTATTTCATTTTGAATTCATAACAAAAACATATAAACATGATCACTGAAAGATAGACAAGCACAACCATACAAAAGGAACACAAAGATTTATCCTAGGAAAACCCTAAAGGGAAAAACCGAGCAAAAGCCTCCTCAATATAGATGCCCCAAAAAGATAAAAGGTAAAACAAACAAGGAGATCAAAGCCTGATCCTCCTCCTTCTCTAGCTACTCTTCTCTTCTCCATTAATGCGCTACACAAGTGAGAGTGTATGTTCCAAATGAGGAGCACTACACCTCTATTTATATTCATCCGTTCACATAAGTTAACTCATCTGTCATGTAGGCTCGAGTTAATCATGTAGGCTCGAGTTACACATGTAGGCTCAAGTAATCACACTTGGGTGCTAATGACCCACCTTTACAATTAGAGGGGACTGCCTCATGACTCTTATTAGTTCTTCCAATTAGGAGCATCGGGGTACAAAGTAATACAAGTGGTTCTCCCGGTACGACCATTGGGGACCACAAAGAAATACATATAGAATATTCTTCGAAGTTACAATATTTCAACGTAGGTACCATGAAGGAATGCATCTATTATACATGTATTTCCTAGATTTAACTCTATTCCTGATCGAAAAGATGAATGGTTTGTCGAATTCTATTGGTAAAAGTTGGCTTTTATATAAGACATTTCATGAGTTTCGAAAATATATAGGCCACACATATGATGAAATAGAACAAAATTGAGAAAATTTGCAATATATACCTTGACATGTTGATCGCAAACCTGTTCCTACAAATGCTAGAGTTGAATCAGATGAAAAAGAAGATCATCCAAATCCACAAAGAGATTCCATGAAACATGAATGGGAGATCATATAAAAATCAATTTATATATTATAATGATTTTGATATGTTTTGACATAGGGATCTTGATCATATGAATGATTGGAACACTGCTTTTGTAGATGAAGAGACCTCCAGTCTTGCAATTCATTTCATCTCTGATATGCGAAAATTGAAAAAGGTTTCTACTAATCAACATGCAAAGTCTTACTCGATCGATAGTTTGGGGGATAAGCAAAGAATAACATACAATGTTATCCCTGAGCATTATAGAGCATGTGTTGATCCACTACACATGATAATAAAGGAACTGCAAGTATGGAAAAATCATATTTGATTGGAGCCATTAAAATTACACTTGAAAATCTCTCGCATCTAGGGAAAAGTCCATTACTTCTTCTAGCTCCTACATGGGTGGCATCTTTCAACATATCTGCAACAATAGTTCATTCTACACTTGATATACCGATGAAATAAATTAATCATTTACGAGGACCAAGTTTAATTAACTTACAAGAAGAGTTGAGTAATGTTAAATATATTTTGATTGATGAAATAATTTTTATTTAAAAAAATATATTAATGAGAATAGGTTCAAGACTTCGCCAAGCCTTCTCAGAAAATGCTAATATACCTTTTGGTGGAAGATCAATTATATTGGTCGGTGATTTGGGACAATTGTCACCTGTCATGGATAATCATGTATATGCATTAGAACATATTGCAAAAGATTTGTGGAACACATTCACAATGGTTGTGACCGTCAATACTGTGTTTTGATAGAATGGACAAAGAAATGAACAAATATCTTTTCATAATTTGTTAATGAATATTAGAGATGAAATTCCAACAATAGAGGATTGGAGATTACTGGTGACTCGTACAGATACTTCCTTACATGCTTCAATGAAAAGGTCCTTCGATAAGGAAATACATTTGTTTGTGACAAATGATGATGTAAACTATCATAACAAATGTTTAACAAGAAGCCTAAATTGTCCCATTGCGACTAGTATTGGTACATCTATAAGAAGCAACTTTTCTATGGAAGGAGATGAAGAAGGGTTGGAACTTGAATTACTTATAACTATAGGAGCAAGGGTAATGATCACATCAAACCTATGGACTAATACATGACTCATCAATGGTGCTCTTGGAGCTATACAACAAATTGTATATAACCCTCGAAGTTCGCCTCGAGAACCACCCACGTATGTTTTAATAAAATTTGATGATTATGTGGGGGTACCATGAGATGAATCGTTTCCTCAAGTTGTTCGTATTACATCTATGGAAAGAGGTAATAAGCAAGAGGTAAGAGGTAAGAGGTAGGGTATGACATTTATAGCAATTTCCCGAGTTAAATATTTGGTAGGTCTACGATTTCAACCTCCATTCTCATATGATCGATATGAGAAGATGTCAAAACTACAAGGTGTGAAGATAAGAAAAGATGAAGAAGATAGATTGAGAATGATCACGATGTGAACCATATTTTCATTTATTTGATCCTTACAAAATTACTGTCTCTATTTTCCACTTTAACAATTTACTCAATGCTTAATACTTATTACTTACATTATGATAATCCTCATAATTGTATCTATGTTTTCAACTTAACTTGTTCCTTTCAATGCTGAAGAAACTCCAATTTTGTCTCACCTCCCACGACTCGAATCAGCCTAGATCCAAATCTTAGGCTCTATCAAGCACCTAGAGGTATCAAATCTCCCGAGGTGCAAACGTCTTCTCACGTATTACACGCAAGAAGGTCTTCGAGAAGAGGTTTGCACCTCGGGGGATTTGATCCCTCTAGGCACTTGATAGAGCCAAGGATTTGAATCTAGGCTAGTTTTAAAACATTTATCTTAAGCATAACCAAGTAAACCTTAGCTTTTGAAAATACAACTAATCATAAAACCATATTATTGTTTATATTTTTGAAATATTAAATATTTTTATATTTTCTTTGAATTATAATGATTTAAGAACCAAGTAAACCTTAGCTTTTAAAAATATAACTAATCATATTACCAATAATATTATTATTTATATATTTGAAATATATTTTTTTCTTATAATTTCTTGAATTATAATGATTTAAGTTATTTGGTTTTTATAAATACTTAATTTATAATCTATTTTTTTTTTAAATTAAAGTATAAATATAAATAATTTTATATAATTTTATTAATTTTAATTAATGACATAGCTCATTGAATATATCGTTCACCTCCTTTGAGTTTGATAGAATCAAAGCCTCTCCTCCCTAGTGTTATGGTGGATTGAAATAATGGTGCTGGTCGGTGGTGATCCGGAAATAAATTCACGTGTATGGTATGAAATGTAACGGCCAAGGCTTTGGTGCTGGTGGGTGGTGGTCCGGTAAAATTCATTATTTACATGATATGAAATGAACCGTAGATTTTCAAACTTATGGTGTGGAAATAAATGATATGAAATGAACCGTAGATTTTCAAACTTATGGTGTGGAATGAATGGTAAACTGGCAAACAAATCGAAAGAGACCGGATGACGATTTTTATTTTATTAGGCCATGAAACCACTACAGCCGCGTAAATGGAAATAAATTCGCGTGTATGGTATGAAATGAACCGTAGAGTGGTATGAACGGTAGACTGGCAAACAAATGGAAAGAGACTAGATCACGATTTGTATTTTATTAGGTCATGAAACCACTACAGCCGCGTAAATATGAACGAGAGTGTTTAATGATGTTTTACAAGAACCAATAAGCATATTTAAAACAAAAACCAATATAATTATTTTCCAACATAAATTCAGTCAATGGCATTGGAATTCCCAGAAAATCCTGAAGGATGCAACAAACGAAATGAATGGAGAATGAATCCATAAATATATTAACTGATCTCCATGTGAAAGCAAATGTTGTTTAGGGTTTCTGACATGCCAGTTAATGAAACATATTTCCCAGAGAAATTAATTAATTGTATAACATGAAAAATCAATTCACACTTAGATGCCTTGCCATTCCCTCGGGTATTGTAAGACATTATTGTAACGGGGCATAGATCATTATTATTTTAAAATATTTCAACAGTCCTCAACGCTAACCCTAACCCTAACCGCTTCCTTCACGGTGCTTCAAATTCTGATCGGATCTTGCCTTAATCCTATATATATATATCGCAAGCTTTATAGTATCTAGCTATGAAAAGCGCCGGCAAAGGAGATTGGAGCTTTATGGTACCTTAGCTATGAAAAGCCCGGCAAAGGTTTATAGCTATGGAAAACGCCCTACACAGGCAATGCTTCATACATGGCTATTTTTTATTTAGTATCACTCTATCGGTGAAGTAACTCGACCGAGGATATCGGCCCGGCCAAACTTTTAGTGTTGGCAGTTGTGTTTATGGTTGAGGATCATTTATTTGGTTTTTAGAATGTAAATAATGGATTTCCGTATAGATCAGAGCTCTCTGGGAGTCTGTGGAGGATTTTCATGAAGGTAGATCTGCTGCCGACTCATCCGTCCGGTTCTTCTATGTAGAAAATCAACCACATAGGCTAGCCGAATGGTTGATCCGGGAGCCGGTTTCTTCTATGTGGAATTATCCTCATTTGGCTTGAAGTGAGCTCTGAATTATATTCGTTATCCTCCATTAGCTTGAAGGGAGCTTTGAGTTATATTTGTTATCCTCAGTATTTAATAGCTAAGGGATTAATGTGGTTTTAATATCTCAACGTATGCTTCCATCTTTTATTGTTATGGCAAGAAGTTTGAAGCCAAACTATATGCATGCGGATTTTGATTTGGGAAAAGGTGGTGGCCAGGTTGGTGCATTCAATGCTCCACTTGATGAGCACCCTTCAAACCTTATGCCTTGCCCTGGGGTTTTGTGTTTCATTTTTTTGGTTTATGTGTTTAGTGTGGAGGAAAGTTCATGCTCCAGCGTTAGCACTGGTCACTAAACTCATACAGGTATACCATCGTTTCTGTATGGTTTCACTATTTAGCTTTAGTTTGGTTTTAATGAGTCATGGCATACATCTTATGTTTGTTGAATTTTGGTTTCGCAGGTGTTGGGAGCAGTTTGAGTGCTTTGTTGGATGGGCAGAGACTTGGTCAACTGGCAACCATTGGGCAACCTTAGCTATGAAAAGCCCGGCAAACGTTTATAGTAGATATTGACCGCTCCAAACTTTTAGTGTTTGCAGTTGTGTCTATGGTAGATAATTTATTTGGTTCTTAGAATGTAAATATTTGTCCTGATTTTTCAGATGGCAGGTGGCCGATGTTGGATTTCCGTATAGATTAGAGTTCTATGGGAGCCCATGGAGGATTTTCATGAAGGTATATCTGCAGCCAGTTTCTTCTATGTGGAATTATCCTCTATCCTCTATTGGCTTGAACGGAGCTCTGAATCATATTTGTTATCCTTAGTATTTAATTGCTAAGGGATTAAAGTGCTATTGATCTCTGGATGTTGCTTACAGCTCTATTTTATTGTTTTGGTTTTATTTTATGAATTATGTTGCTTCCTTGCAGTATGGGCCCTACCTACACAAGAGAAACCTGACATTGAGGCAAATGTCATGCAGGTTCGAAGGTACTAACTCGATGATGTGTTGAAGTCAATAGGAACAAGAACATATTGGTTGAAGGAGTGCTCAATCTATGACTACAGCTTTATTGGTCTAAGGAGTGCTCGATGTATGCTACAGCTTTATTTTTATTGTTTTGGTTTTATTTTATGAACTCTGTGAAAAACAAATAAGATATTTTGCTAAATGCATGCAGGATTTGTTCTTAGTAAAAGTGACACTTAAAAGCCTTGGATTATTTACAAGATGAAGTGGAATCATTGTGAAGCGGACTGCACCAGAAGATGATGTAAATGCTATTACTACATTTGATACTTTAGCATGGGATGTTGCATTAACTGTACAAGAAAATGCATTATTTGTTGAGAGCAGAGATACAATAATGTATTAAAAGATATTAATGATGAACCATCATCTATTTTAAAACGATGTATTTTGAATATACTAGTGGTTAATGAGGATTTTACTTCAAAATGATATGTTTTTCTTGTGTTTAATAGGTTGCTGAGTCAACATTAATTTGCAAATTAGTGTATTATGTAAATTTTTTATTAACAAATTAATTTTATAAACTTTGCGTTTTTTCATATTAATATTTTATAAAAGAAATTAAGAAATACCTAATATTTCAATGGTTTAACTATATATATCTGTGTGTGTTTTATAAAAATCATTGAATTTTTTTATGGTTTAATATTATATTTTTTTATAATATAATATATTAAATTTTTTTAAGTTATAATGTTCTAAAAAAGTTTATTTTAACTAAAGATTTTCTTATAGAGACACATCCTCTCTTCTTTCCAAATCTTTATAACATTGATTTAAAATGATCAAACCAATTTTTTTTTTAAAGAAAAAATCCTAAATAGGTGTGAAATAATGACTAGAGACTACGAATAAAACCATCATTCCATTACAAAGTCATGTCTAAAAGGATTAGAGAGTTTTTGACTTCAAATGAGTACACTACTCCATATAACAATACAACACTAATTTTTACACTAACAAAATCATTACTAGAGAACCGTATTCCATTGCTTCTTTTGAGCAACCAAGGTCTTCCCCACTTTAGTTTACCTCTTGTAAAGTGGATAATGGGTTGTGTCATTTTTGTGTCTTATGCCATCCTTATCATTGGGAAGATAAACTCTTCAATAGTTATTTTCCTTGAGAACCCTTAATCAATTTTCCTAAATACCATAGCACATTCTAAATGTTAATTTATATATCTAGGACATAATCTTAAAAGTTATGGTTATGAAAACAAATATTGGAGCTGATTATTTTTGAAGATTGAGAAGAGAATGAACTTTCTAGAGTTAAATATTTGCTTGTGCTATGGGGGGCACTAGGGGTTTACTCAGTAAAATTGTTACATAGCATGTAAGTTCACAAGATATTAAAGAATATCCCTAATATCACTAAATATTGTAAAATTCCTCCTTAAATTGGATTATTGAACCCCCCTCCCAATATACCTTTCCAATTAAGAAAATGCCTAGTTTCACTAGATATTTTAGGTATTTGTTTTTATTAACCCAATCTTAATGCCCTATTCATATCATATTATCAATTTGTGATAAAAAACAGTCCTAACCCATATTAGTATAAGCAAACAAGATGCTAAATACAATAACAGTATAATGTTAATAATGATCCCACTGAGATTGCAATGGTGAGTGATCAATTTGTAGCATTGGATAGTGGAAGAACCAACAAAATAGTAATTGAGGCTCCATTAGACACTTGTAATCCATGCTAGGGTAGCATGCTTATTAGCAGTCCAAGCCAAAATCTTTAGTAGTTCATGCTTGCTCTCTAGGAATAGGTTGCCAAGAGGATTTGATGATAAACCCGATGAGGCGTAGCCTTGTCTGATATATAGGAAGAATTGGTGGGAATATAGGTCTATGAGTGACCTCCAAACATTTTCAAATAAGAAGTTATATATATATATATGAATCCATCCATTGATTTGAATGTCATTCCTGAGCACACCCAAATAAAATAACCCCCAATATTTAAATAACTATGTCAAATTAAAACCCCCCATTGAGCCCTTAATACAAAGCAATATATCTTTGAGGTTCTTAGGAGTATTCAAACCCCCAATATGAATTGATGTGATGTGATTTTTTTTCTCTAATAAACCCCTGCTAATGAGGGATAACTCATGGATGAGGGTTCTTGGTCTCCCTAGGGAAATAATTAAGATAAACAAATAATTAACTAAGAATAGTAAACACCTCCTCTACAAAAGATGGTCAAAAATAATGCCAAGAGGTAAATTATATTGGTGTAAGAAAGAATATCGATACAATTTGAAAACATAAATGAGAGAGAGAGAGAGAGAGAGAGAGAGAGAGAGAGAGAGAGAGAGAGAGAGAGAGAGAGAGAGAGAGCATGTTGAAATGAACATAACGAGGAACAACTGAAGGAGAGGAGATAGCTTGTGGTATCTACTTACATATAACAAGAAGTAAGCCGAGTCATAGTTGAAAATATCTATGTCCATAGAGTGTGTAAGAATAGCTAGGTGTTGTGTGCAAACCATAATTGTGTATATAGAGTGAGTGTATTGGGTGTTGGTTGGCACTAGTATTGGTTGTATTGGTTGTTCTACTAGCTAATTGTATGGAAGTGGGGCTTCCTTGATTAAACTGTGGGCACTAGAAAAGTGATTAGTTGAGTTGAGTCCCTAAGATGAAGAGAGGATATGCTAATGAAAAAGGAAATATGAACAATAGAGAATTTGTTTAACATATAGTTCCAAAGAGAGGACTCGACTCGAGGGTGAGTTTGGGGAAACTAAGAATCGAGTTTCCTAGATATCTATGGTTGGGTGGATCACTGAAAACCACACAATAGTTACACGCAAATCAACAGTACATGGAAGAGATGAGTTCTTGGCAATAGATATTTGTAGTTTTATATGTATTGACTAATATTATGTTTTTTTATTATTGCATCGATTGTCTATATTTGATGGATTACCTAGAGTTAAATTGGAAATGTAGGATCGATTATGAGATTATGATATGCATGCATATTTGTTTATATCTCATGGATTCTAACCTAAGAATATATGTTTATGCTAATGTTGTATTGCTATGCATGCTCTATCTACTTGATTGTTATGTGATAAATGTAAGTAAGGTGATGGTATTATAGATCTAGTAATGTGATATAATCCCATCTATGGTATGCTAAACACAATAATCAAGAAAGAGTGTATTACTTTATGATATAAATAGCAATGCACTTGTTATGATAGATTAAGAAGAAAGTAAATATCTCTAGAGTTGATCTATGTTGTAATCTAGTTAGTGAGTGTAATGAAAATCTATACTTATTCATGCCTATGTAAAAATTAATACAAATAATTCAATGAACTAGTTATTATTCGAAATATACTATGTTGAGTGGTTAACCTAACTCCTGCATTGGTGAGCAGATCGCAGCACACCTATATTAGATAGTGTGATTACCCCTAACTGTTGTGTTGGGTAGCAAAATCTAGTACAACTCATTATTAATAGATAATTAATATTTCAATCTTAACTATGGAATTGGCCCATAGATTCTATAGTAAACAAATATTAAACATAATTGAATAGAATGTAATAATATTGTAAGTACCTAGCTATTGCATTGGGTTAGAGAATCTACTTGCAATATAAAATGTAAACAAGTTGAATGATGGAACAATGATATGTAAACATGTATATGCAAATATAGATGTATGTTTATCTTCATGGAAAGATATAATATTGAATTCTAAAGTAAACAATAACTAATACATCCATGATAAAGATAGAAGAATGACAAATAAAAATATAAAGTGCATGCACCCTATCTAGCCTAAATTACATCCCTATTGTTCCCAACCCTCTCCACTACCTCATGGAGGGTGAAATGTTGGAACTCCTCAACTTGTGTTAGATCCGACAATATAGGGTTGATGGCATCTTGTGGAGAGTCTACGGTATGTGAGAGATTAGTGTCTACATTTCAATCCATCATTGGCTCATCTTCACGACAATAGCGAGGCCTAGAGGATCTTTTAACCTCCAATTCCTATAAATATAAAATAGTCTATAAGTGTGTCTCACTCTAGTGTTTTAATTTTTAAATTAAAAATTAGATGAGTTTATATTTAATTATAGTTTATTATATTTAATTAATTTTTAAACTATTTTTTATAAAAAATCTATGTCAAATAAATTTTATGTTAATTTTTTTTTTATTGTTCATTTTTAATTAATTTCATTAATAATACTCTTAATTTTATTATCCTATGTCTAAAAAAATGTTATAAATACAAACATCTCAAACCAAGAATGATGTTATTGCCAAAATCTAAATGTGGAAAATGTCCACCCATATCCCCACAACCAATCCAATCATATAATTTCAAATTATGTTGAAAATCCTCTTATTAACACTAATATTGTACCTATAAGACAACATTTCCATGAAGGATGTTCTACCTATAGTATTTAAATTTAAATGTCTACATCAAGATCTTAAAAAATTATGAAGGTTCACCATAATATATGCATCTACAAAAAGGAAATATGTTCAACGATATAAAAAGATTAATTAACCAACAAGAAATTAATCTACCTTCAATAGAAAAGTGTACTCTTAAATGTCTTTAACCTACTCGTGGCAAAAGTGAGTGTAAGATTCAAATATAATAGTTGGCACTCAATTTCTTGTAATAAGTATGATTTACCAACCCATGTATGCAACCAAGTATACGTTTAATAACGAATGTTGTTAACAACAATATGAAGTCCTAGATGCCATCTTTATTATATCTTTTAACATTCTATAACCAAAAATTAAAAACATTTATGGTTTCAATGTCTTTTTACTACAATTGAGAATGATAATTATGTACAAAAATGTAAGTCTTTGTAAATATGCAATCTAAATTTAAATCACTTTTAACATTATAATATACTCGATTTTTAGCAACAAATATTTTTCCCTAATTATCCTACTTTGATATGATATAGGTATTCATATTAAAATTATAATAAAATATAATTAAGAAAAAATCTAAAATATAATTGAAAAGCATCCATGTATATTAATTTTTTTAAAATAAATTCTTTACATTCCCATTAAGGTTATAATAATTTAGCTAATTAGTGAGCTCTTTGAGAGGTTTGGAAAGAGTTTTTGTCACCTTGGGGTCTTTTCATATATTTAGTAAGTTTGTTTTATAAGCTAGTTTGAGTTGTCTCTTTGTCAATTCTATTTTCCTCAATGAGAATTTATTATTTATGTAACCTCATTATTTTTTAATGAATAAAACAGAGATTATTAAGATTCAATCTTGAAGTGTTCAACATTTTCCTTCTTCCTTATGTCAATTCTGTGTAATTCTTCATGAGGTTAATTGTGTGCCTAAATCCTTAGCTTGTTTATAAAATTCTATATGTCATCAAGAATTTAGAATTCTACATGGTATGAGAGGTTAGGGAGCTTAGTAATTAATCCTCTATTTTAGATTTGCAAGTACAACTTCACTATGGATTCGAAATTATTAGTTCCTTTTCTAACTCCATTCAGAAGCTATTTAGAGTGGAAATTGAAGATGATTTCATATCTAAAGAGACAAGGTCTTGTTGGCACCCCAACAACTACCCTTGATTTTGCATGAAATAAAGGGACCCCATTAAAAATTTGTGAATACTTGCTTTTGGTTTTCTTTTCTTTCATCTTTCTTGATTTGATAAGTGATTTCATGGTTATCTTTTGATGATCCCTCATTCTTTGTATTATACATTCTTTGACTAGGTTTCTATTAAACAAGGATTTGGTAATGAGGTTTGTCTTAGTCGTTTGAGTTTTATGGTGTCTTGGTTGCTTGATGATACTCGTGCATTCTCATTTTAGTTTGTTTGATTGCAAATTGGATTGACGTGATGCTTCAGTATACTTGCAAAGTTTACACCTTCATTACTTTATTGGTTAAGTGAAAATCTCATCAAGATTTTAAAATAATTCAATTTGGACTTATTATAGCTGATTGAGTTCACATCGTAAAAACCACACACTTTGAATATTATTAA
>LPNX010535165.1:9221-24439 GCA_001517045.1 Pseudotsuga menziesii | reverse complement strand
CTTTTTATGAGTAACAATTTATCCATAGTTTGAATTATATATATATATGCTCTTTTAATTCCTGGAAATTCAATTGCTTATTAAAGGATGGATGAATAGTGTCAATACCTTCCATTGGAAAAATTATATATATTATTAACCTTCGATGCAAGGTGTTTTTTGGGATCTAGAATGAATGAACTATTAACCTCTGATCTAATGCATCTCCATTAGGTTCGAAAACATATGATGTATATTGGAAAGGATGAAATCCTAGTAGTTGCTGAGTGTCAAGGGTGCGGAGTGTTGCGTTTCTTGTCAGCCTCATTTTTGTTACAATTGGATGTCCGAGCATTTTAGTAACTCAGGGTTGGATGCCTATTTTTGTTAGTATCCCTGAAATAATTTTGTTCGAATTCAGGTCGTAGTTTGATCTTAGTAGCGAATAACTCAAATGTGCTTTCGACAAGAGAGCATATGAGAAGAACAAAAGTGAAAGTATGGTGACAATGCTGTCGTGGATTGTAACATTTTTAAATGAAATAAATGTCATAGGATGTGACGGTTTGGTGGATGTAGCCCATGGATTGGGTGAACCACGTGCTCTGGTGTATCTCTCTCTTGTTTTCACCTCATGTTTTATTATCTTTGTGTCTCTGTGTGTTGTTGGGTCTACATGTTTTATGTTCTTCCTGTTATTTCTATACATATGATTTCATGCTGCAAATGGACTGTAGTAATGTAAATGATAAATCAAGAATGTTGTTGTTATCATAATGTTTTATTATACGTATAGTAAGTCATGTTTAGAGCACGATGATGATGCAATACTGGTGGTTATGAATAATAACTTGGGGAGTTTACATTAAAGAAAATTGTCGAAGGATTGCTTTACGATGCATGTGTTTTGACACTATTTTGAGTGAACATGTTTTATATGAAATGCCTTGTAAATCTGCTACTAACAAGATTGAATCGTTTTGTAGTAACATCCAAACAAACATTTCCTCCTTTCACACATAACGACATTGAGGTATAAGGGGCTAATTATAGAATTGTTTTTAAGACACCTTAAGGATGAAGTGTGGGTGTACTACACCTCTTAAGTCACAAATGATAATATATCAGAATTATATTAGAATGACTAATGTATGGTTGATGGAACATTGTAAATATGTGCGTTTAATCTTAAGGGAAGGTTGCCTCCTATGTCTCTTAACCACAACATCTCTACTTAAAAGGATGATAGATCTGTAACTCAGCACCATTAAAATATATTTATATTTCAAATAAAAACCCATGTTTAGGATGGTAAATTAAATAAGGAACCCTTATGATAGTTCAGAAGTAAATGTATGTTAAAATGTGGTTAAAGGAAGTAAGCATGTATTCAGAATGATAGTTGGAAGTTGCAGATAAATGAATTAAACATATTCAGAAACACATTGTAGATCACAAAGTGTATGCTATTATTAAAAGATTTGCATTAGAGGTCTATGTGTCGTAGTTACCAGATAAATCCTGCATCGGGAAAACAACAATCTAAAATAGGGGACCTTGCCATGGGTTATGAAGTTTTATAAATATGTGTGTCAGGAATAATTAACAAGGCTGCATGTTTTTCTTGGTAAGCAAATCTGAACTGTAGAGGAATGCTTGAAAGTAGCATTAGTGTTGTGGTTGTTCATTATCTTTTGAAAAATAGAAACTCTTTTATATTGGAAGATGTTACATCTTTTGTCTCGATTTGAAATATTATTAATTCTATGGACCTCTTGTTATAATCAATTGTTCACATTTAAAAGAGAGGAAAAATTTTACGCCATTAATTCTACAATTTTCCCTAAGGAATTATGGGTTCGTTACATATGGTATCAAAGCGAGAGTGACATCACTCGAGCCTATTTGGGTTCAACATGTAGTTAGGAAGCATGAACTGTTCTGCAAAAGAGAAAATCAGGAGAGAGAGGGTATTATTGCTGAAAAAGACTCAATGAGTCCTTAGGTCTAAAAAGAAAATAAATCCATCCTATAGACCTTGTAAATTAATAAATTAAGTCTTCTTTAAAAAAAAGGATTTAATACTATGTTTTCCTTTGTTTTCATGACATAATTTATATCATGATACTCCACATTTGCTCAATTTATGATTACATCATATGTCTTTTTATTTATAGTTTTCAATTAAAAATACCTTGTCCTTTATGAAGGCTTAATTTTTCCTTCTTCCTTATGATATAATTTATAACCTATGACTTATATCTATCATAGATAGATCTTCAATTTAATAATACTTTGCCTTTTAATTTTTCTTTGTCCTTACGTTATGATTATATCATAATGTCTTTTTTCAAACCCTTTTTCCGATCCCTTAGCCCTAGTTCTTGTCGCACCTGTGTTCGTCGGCCATTTGTGTTATTAAACTTTCGCCTAGCTTTCAGGTTTTCTTTAGGTGGGACCTTGGCACTTGTGCTCCTCACCCAGAAACCCTCATAAAATTAGATGTAAAATCACAAAACTCTTAGGGGCATATAGGAGGGATATTACAATGAAAGAAGTCATATGGAACACAAATAAATCAAGATTTAAAAAGTGAAAAAAAATTAGGATTTGGGTTACACCTTCATTAACTTACACAACATAATCAATTTTCCTATAGGCTTTTTATTTAGCGAGATAGCATAGTGCACATTGGAAAGAGTATTTGGATGTCAAAAAACATCCTTTCAGCTCTATTTTTTATTTAATGAGTTCATATAAAATGCATAGAAAAAAAATATTTTGATTTTAAACGAAGCAAACATGCAAGAAAATAGAGAACCAAACTGAGAAACTAAAACAAATGGACAAGAATATAAAAATTAATACATAAACGTAAACAATACACATCCAAATTTAATATACAGGGTGTATCTTAGGAAATAATAAACATCTTTGTGTTAAACATAAACCAGTTCAAACTGAAAATGCTCTCGTGGAGAATGAGCACAATAGAAACCTCTATGAGATCAACAATATGAACACAATACAAAGCTCTATTAGTTCAACACTCCACACAAATTGTAGAATATTGAAATCCTTTCATTAGATGCATATACATAAGTTCTTTGATACCATGTTGAAGTCAAACATCTAAAGGAGGTTCTCACACAAATAAATCATATATTGTCATAGAAATTTATTATGCGGTTAAAATCCTCACATATAGACGAACTGATAAATTTACAAATGAGTTTCTCAAATTCATACAATAAAAAATCAGCCTCCATGATTTTAAAATAGGTAGCATGGACCAATTTGATGTTAAGAGGAAAATAAATATAAAGCTTTATATTTAAGGGAATATGAACTCTAATATAGAATTATATATATAACATATTGTCACAATTATCTAACAAAAATATAAATGCATACTAAGGAAACAAACTTTACATAAACACACAGTAGACAAGGTTGATCTTATCTAAGTCTATAAATATTCTAAAATGTATATTTCAGAATCAAAGTATAAACATTGGGATTTATATGAAATACATGTATCTCTATGTGATGTCAAATCTCAAGTACACTTTGACGTTGCTAAAAAATTGCATGGAGTAAGTTCCTTGTTTTATTTTTCCATTCATAGAATCCTACTATTTTGATCAAGAAATCAAGTAACTATTCATGTAGAAAAAGGTTCATTGTTTTTCCTTGAGAAAAATTCAATATTTATAATTGGAGTAGTATAAGATTACAATATATAGAAACCATATTCCTCTAAGGTCCCAAAATAAACCATCAAAATTTTGTACGTTTGAGTGGTTCAACAAATCCAAATATAGAGCATCTCAAGATTAATTCATGATTTAGCATGTCCATATTTGGCATTGAATATTAAAAATTCAAATATTAGATTGTACTTTTAATGTCATAATGCAATAATTACCTAGTAATGTTTGATCTATCTAATTTCCTTAGCTACCCAATTAAATTTATAAGATTAGGAAATGAACAATCACTTATTCAGACATTACATATATGAAGTCTTTATGTGACTTTACTCATTTGCTCTCTTATTTTACGTCTCATGTAGTTGTTGATAGAGAAGTTGGGAGTGTTTCATTAGGCATAATCTTGATGATTTCTTGATTAAGAGTTAATGCAATTTTCTATTTAAATTTTATTTTCTTACACAACTAAATATAGTTTTTTTTGTGATTAATTATTGATGCTTTACAAATTATGTTTTCAAAAAGCTTCTTATATTTTAGTAAATTGTTTACAATAGAGAAGAAACAAAACAAGCATATGGTATGTAACATGGTATGTACATCTTATTGCTTAAAGAAACTACAATAGTGGATGGTATGTAGAAACATACTTACATATTCTTTATGAAAGAACGTAAAACAATAATAATGTTTCCTTGCTCTACATAAACTCCTTGAGAAACTAACCTAGTTTTCAAAAATATATTCACATCTATGTTTACAAAGAAGATTTTCATTCACAAACAAGATTTTCATTCAGAAAAAATTTACTTAGTTTGGTATTCATATTTTCACTAACATATATATGTGATTTATAAATTATTAAAATAAAAAAAATTAAATAATATCTATAGTCCTGATCAAAAATTTGTTTTTATAGACTGAACATGCATAACTGTATAGCATTGTATACTTTAGGCTACTTGATTCAAAATGGAAGAAAATTCAAATTGTCTATGTTGTTCATCATGAGCAAAGTTGTCAAACATTCCAAGCACGGTATAATCCCATTCATCGCTCTCTCGCGACACTTCTTCACGATGAAACTAGAATGTTGGAAACCATTCCCTTAAAATGAGCACGTTTGCAAATGAAATGCCGTACGGGCGCGTGGCGCTTTCATTCAAATCGAATCATTTAAATTAAGTAATAAAATGACCTAATTGGGAAGGGTGGGTTCTAAACCCGCCTCTTAGATCCTTCTCTGGAGGGAGCTTTGTTCCTAACTCCTGGAATTAGGAATGTGAATGTACGTTTGCAAAACTTGGGACGTTATCATAGTCAACTCATAAAACGGGGAGTGGTAAAAATAGCAATGAGTTCGTCGTTCTAATACTTATATATGTTTCCATATAACTACTAATCGAATCCAATTAAAGTAATCCTATTTGGTCAACCACCATCGGGAGAATCAGGTTAACTCGACTACAAGGAGGCTGAATTTTAAGGAATCCACTAATCCGCCCATATATGCTGTAGTCTCTGCCATGCATTCTACGAACTAAGACTGTCCCCATTGTCCGTATTACTAATGGTTGGAATTCCATTCATTTTTCTTCATTGAAAATCCAAAACTTGTATCCCCCTCCTCCACCTCTCCCTTATATAACAACTGGTCCTTAACACCGAATCCTGTATGTATGCATGGAATAAATCATTCCCAAGTGCAAAGCAACTTTCGTGATCTCCAATACTTAGGAACCATCATTATAGTCAACGAACGGATCAGTCCGGTGATACCCTAGAGTTCGGCCTTTATCCTGTGTAAAGTCAACGAACGGATCAGTCCGGTGATACCCTAGAGTTCGGCCTTTATCCTGTGTAAAGCTGAAAGGAAAAATAATTTGGCTAATGCCGATGAAAATGGAAACCTGTATGTCATTCCTTGTAGGTGTTTCTCTCACCCTGCTTATGATGACATCGTTGTTTAACGAAATCTCTGCGACATGCACGAGGAAGGCATTGATTAATGGCCCCACGAGAAATCCTCACTCTTCGCTTCAAGCCACGGAAGCTGCTGGAGGTTTAGGTTTATACAAATCAGTTCGAAATGTTCATCTCAACCAGCATGTTCCAAACCCGCCATCTCCACATAAAAGAAGCAATGCATATTCTTCATTTGCAGCGCAACCTGACGGTCATGTCCACAAACCTCGACCTCCCCATGAAAGCAGTAATGGTTACTCTTCCTTTGAAGGAGTTGCAGCAGCTCACTGTGACCGTAATACTCCTAACTGCCCACCCAATAAACCTCGACCTCCCCATGAAAGCAGTAATGCTTACTCTTCCTTTGAAGGACTTGTAGCAACTCACTGTGACCGTAATACTCCTAACTGTCCACCCAATTTACAAGAAAAGGTGCAGCGCATGAAAGTGGATGACAAGGGAGAGTTAATGAGGGATAATAAGATTAAAGCTTGAAAGCTTACATCTCGAGACCATAGTTACTGCAATTCGAATTGGACGCAGCTAGTTTGATTGTGGACATTCAAACTATTGATTATTTAAGGCAGCCCGCCAGAATCTAGTTACCTTCTAAGAATAAACTTCTTTCTCGGATATGATACTGCACATTTCAGTCTAGGTTGTACATTAATGTAATAGGATTTGAATAAAACAAAAATGATAATTCACAATATCAAATAAGACAAATGTTATGGATATTTTTTTAATATAATTGTTTTATATATATATAAAATCTTCTTTTTTGATTATTTTTAGTTACTTCAAATATTTAGGGGTATAGTTATAAAGTAGGTAAGTGTTAATATCTTATTATTTGGGTTTCATTAAGCTCATTAAAAAGATTAACATTAGTGTAACATGTGTATAGCGGGTTTTTTTTATGGCCACTCTATCTTTTTATGTTTAGATTCATCCGGAATTGAAATATGTTTAGTTAAATAGCTAAAGCTAAGAGTTAGTCAAGCTTTAAATTCTAATGCTTACTAAAACTTATTATTTCTTTAATTGAGGCTTTAATTTTTTTTTCATGCTTTATGTACGGAAGCTTAAAAAAGGACCATTGCACTATTTACCTCCACCAACCACAAGTTGAGTGGTTGTGCTAGTTAGTATGTTATTTTATTACCAAAGAGTAGTTAAATAATTCTGCAACTAAAGAGTGAATTTAACATCTACCCGAAACTAAATTAATAAAGAGCAATGTGAAGTGGTATCTCACATGTATATTGGAATCACTATGGATTATGGAAACTGGATAATGTTGGATTTCTGAGTTTTACATTGTTTTTCAATGTCAATGCTAGTATACATGCATATGTATGTTTTAAAATGCAAGATCATGACAAGAAATACAAGCAAACAAGGACGACTGAAAAGGAAAAGAAAATTTATTGAAGAACAAGAAGACCAAGGACAGTGTTAATTTTAGGGGGAAAGGATGTAATGTCCCTCCTATATGCCCCCAAGCGTTTTGCGATTTTAAATATTATTGTATGAGGACTTTTGGGTGAGGAGCTCAAGTGCCAAGGCCCCACTAGAAGACACCTGAAAGTTAGGCGAATCAATCTCCTATGCCCTAAAACATCAAGACAACTTAATGATGGGGAATTGGAAAATTAAATTATAGATTAAAGAAAAGTATTTAGTCCATCTATAAGACAAATAATAGAAAGTGTATGATAAATGAAGACATGAATTTTTATTTTAGGTTTAAGTCAAGATTTAAGCCTTATATATTTATATCCTTCAGCTAAAGGCCCAAATTCCAATTAAATCCTCCATAAGTTTTGGGCTTTAACCATCGCATATTTAGAGGGGAGGTTCCGCTTGAATGAGGGAAATAAAATCTTCCTTGAACCTTGACAGTCATGACCATTTAGTGGCTGAAATATTCGCTTGAATTCATGCCTTGATGTTGGCATGAATTAAGGAGAGGTTCAGAAAGGAAGTAATGGCCAACAACTTTGACAGTTGTGACCTTTTAGTGGCGGAACGGTCATTTGAACCCAAGCCTTATTTAATAATTGATTGGGTGGGAGAAAGAGGGAGTTTTTCTGCATAGAGGAACGTTTGAAGGTTTATTTCTGCCTCTATTCTAATGTGAGTTTTGGGCTTACAATTGTCGGTGTGTTAGTGACCCCCTCTTGAACTAGATTCTGTGTTTTGATTCCTAAAGCTTAAGATCTCTTAATATTTTCTCGTATATGTGTTTCACCTTTATGGTATATATATATAGACCCTGCATATTTTTGAATCCCTTTGCCTATGTTTTTAGGAATCACGACTGCATGGAGGTAGTTTTGGTAATCGATCATACCCAGACATACACTGGTGCCATATGTTAGCATTCCTCTCGACCTTAACCGATACTTTGCCTCGATCGTGATGTCGATGAACCAATGTTCTAATTGTGGCCTTTTTCAACAATGATTGATCATTATCTCTACGAGGAAAGGACCAACCCCGTGACTCTCCACTTGCTTATTGTGCTTCCCCTTCTGAGGAATTGAACTATTTCTTTTTTCAGTTAAATTGATCCTCTTGTTTACGTTTGAGTCATTCGACCCTTTATTTTTAGATAGCACATACATAAAAAAATGAGTGAGTTTCATTTGGGGAGTTGACCCCTTTAATAATATGCTTGCATGGAAATACTTTTGGGGACTAGTCTATCATAGAAAACCAAGGAAGGGGACTTAGTAAAAGAACATGGAAGGAATTCCTATTAAGTTAATGAATTTCGAAAAAGAGAATTCCTATTATTTTAATCTATTCTAAAAGAGAGGAATTCCTATTAATTTAATGTATTTTAAAAAGAGAGAATTCCTATTACTTTAACGTATTTGAAAAGAGAGGATTCCTATTAATTTAATGTATTTATTAAAGGAACCAGAACTCCCTTTTATACTCATGTCTTTTGTTTTAATCTCAGCGTAGAAGCTAATAGCTAAAACATAGATTGTTGCATATAGTGAATATGTTTGAGCATGGAGTCTTTATGGGTTTATAGAGTTTATATCTTTATAAGCTTAATCCTAATCCTAGTATATAATCCTAGTATATGATATGCATTAAGTTTATTTATATGCCATGATATTGAATGATAGAAATAATGGTGATAATTCTTTATTGATATAAAAGAGGATTAAACCATCACATTAGTTAATAAATGTTTTCCTATAAATTTATAGTATAAAAATCCATTGCAGAAGTATAAAACGTTGAAAGATCCTTTTTATCAAGCTGGGTGACTTTTATAAATAGTTATGTCATAATTAATATTCACCGAGTTCCCAAGGGGGCTGTTAAATCCTTTTATAAGCTGGTTATAAGGAGTCCAAAAGAAAAGGGGGTTGTTTAGTTGCAAGAGGCTCTCTGCGAAGAGTCTTGTGGTAAGGTAAACTCACCATGGATGAGTTGTGACTTTGTAAGTTGTCTATTTTGATAAAGAAATAAAAGAATAACTAATTTGGTGGATGTAGCCTCATGGACGAGGTGAACCACGTGTATATGGTTGTCTCATTTGTAGTATTATGTTGCGCATGCTTATTTTCTTTCTTCATAATGATGATGTTATATAAAGGCTTACTCGTGGAAAAGGTTAATAATCATGATTTTTCAGACACCTAATTTGCAAACACATCCCTTAATACATCAAGGATACACAGCGGTATTCTACACTTATTTTATTTTTCCATTGATAGAATCCTACTATTTTGATCAAGAAATCAAGTAATTATTCATATAAAAAGGTTCATTGTTTTTCCTTGAGAAAAATTCAATACTTATAATTGGAGTAGCATAAGATTACAATATATAGAAACCATATTCCTCTAAGGTCCCAAAATAAACCATCAAAATTTTGTGCATTTGAATGGTTCAACAAATCCAAATATAGAGCATCTCAATATTAATTCATGATTTTCCATCTCCATATTTGGCATTGAATATTAAAAATTCAAATTATAGATTGTACTTTTAATGTCATAATGCAATAATTACCTAGTAATATTTGATCAATCTGATTTCCTTAGCTACCTAATTAAATTTATAAGATTAGGAAATGAACAATCACTTATTCATATATTACATATATGAAGTCTTTATGTGACTTTACTCATTTGCTCTCTTATTTTAGGTCTCATGTAGTTGTTGATAGAGAAGTTGAGAGTGTTTCATTAGGCATAATCTTTCTGATTTCTTGATTAAGAGTTAATGCAATTTTCTATTTAAATTTTATTTTCTTACAGAACTAAATATAGCTTGTTTTGTGATTAATTATTGATGTTTTACAAATTCTGTTTTCAAAAACCTTCTTATATTTTAGTAAATTGTTTACAATAGAGAAGAAACAAAACAAGCATATGGTATGTAGAAACATACTTACATATTCTTTATGAAAGAAAGTAAAACAATAATAATGTTTCCTTGCTTTACATAAACTCCTTGAGGAACTAACCTAGTTTTCAAAAATATATTCACATCTATGTTGACAAATAAGATTTTCATTCAGAAAGATATACTTAGTTTGGTATTAGTATTTTCAATAATATTGTTGGAATATAATCCGTCAGGATTATACGTTAGTGTACATAATAGGAATATGAATAGTTGCATAGGAAGGTGAAAAGGCTGGTTCTTAGCCGCCACATGAAATGTATAAATGTATGCATTAGCAATGGAATAGAAATGAATCTGGAGTTATTATCCATCAGTGGTATCAGAGTGGGTGCCTGCCATAACTCTTGCATGTTGCCAGTCTGCCTTTCAATAGAGCGATACCTGCCTGTATGATTTCAATCCTCGCATTCTACCTGCCAGACATTCATTCTCCCATATCTATTTCAGGCTGCCTGCTCCGTTAGTCTGCATCTGAGCGTTTCTTTTTCAGTCTGTATTTGCATGCGTTTTCCTACAGCCTGGGTGCCAATAATTTCGTGCATCCACGTGCAAGATATCCACTCAGTATATGTTCTAGGAAAAATAACAGTCTACCGCTCATTTCTACGTTAGCGTTGGGGTCTGCCATTCATTTCAACCTCTGTGTGGAGAACCCTAATCGATGTAAGTGAAGACTCGAGCCGCGGGGTCACTCTGCTGCACAATTTTTTTATTATTCTTTGCCAGAAAAATGAAGTATTACTCAGAAGACTAAGTATCAGAGCTATACCTAACCCTAATTTGTTGTGTAAGCTGCCATTTCATCGTATTTCTGCTGCGAGTTCTTTGAAGTTCTGACCATGCTTCGGTGACTAAAGATCATTGTTGATTGTGGAGTATCCTGCCTACGACCTGCTCCTGTGGAGTATCATGAAGCTGGAGTGTGCTGCTTGTTATGTGAGGCTTGTATTGATGACTGCGTTGTATTTGATGAGTTGGAAAGTATATGCTGCAATTTTGAATCTTGCTGTGACTGCCTTCGCTGACCAGAGTTGTGGTATTTAGCATCCACATGAGATGCAACTTGCGTGAGCTGCGTGGAATCCCTTTCTTCACAGTCACATCTTAAATCTTGTTTTTTGGTGTGACTGCATCCTCTCTTTTGTCAACTAATCCTATACTTAGGGTTTCAAGTTAAATTGCACCTCTTTCTTACAAATCTTACCTCTGAAGTCAAACCAGATGGAATGATAGAATCCGCCTCCAAATACGCAAGTCAAAGAGACTCGTGAGGATTGAAGTGTTCTTCTCTTTCAAAACCAGTAAAAAATTTAGTGTGTGAGTACCATCTAAACTGCAGGGCGTTGGGGATGGGGTTCACTTTACCTGCAACGAGAGGCAATCACATGAGTTCGATTGAAGGCTATCCAAGGCTCTTCTGTTCCTATAAATGAAAGCCTTTCCCTCCATAAGCTCACTGTAAACCAGCGAAAGACTCTTCTGTTCGATCGTTGATATAGAGTGGAGGTTCCATATGAAGGTCCAACTGCAAAGTCATTTTCCAATCAAAGAAATTTGAGTTGGGCAGCTGTCACCACACCCACTTGGGAAACAGAAGATGCTTCTGCGAGAAACGATGTTAGGAACATGAACATCCATAACATGAATACCAACTGCTGTGAAGATTTACACCTGTTCTCAAGCATGTGGAGTGCAACTGATGCAGCATGTGGAGTATCACGATTCTACTACTGCGAGTTTTCTGAATACTGACAGTTCCATATTTCTGCTACTGCAACTGATTTGAAGACTGAAGATTGATGGTGAATATTCACGATGTTTCTCAAGTGCGTGGAGGTAAAATCTTGATGTTGTATTTGTTTCTCACAGTTGGAAGTGCATAAAACCTAATTTTTCCCTAATTTTATGCATGGAGTGTGAGTGGTAAATTATGCAAACTTTTTCATTTGTGTTGAATGAAAGAAGCCCGTGAATGCTGTGTATAAGTCATGAATGTTGTGACTGTCGTAAGTATGATGCGGCTTGTTGTCTGAATTATGATTGAGGTGTATTTTTGAAGTTACGTTCACGTTGAGAGCTGAGACCACTCTTGGAAGTTGCAGCCACCTCCATTTTAGATCTCAGTCCAATCACAAAGTTTGTTTTGATCTCCTTAAAAACCCAGTCTATGCTGCGTATTCAATGTGTGAGTGAAGCTCGATATTTTTGCTATACATTTTTTGAAGGTTGTGTATTATTGCAAATTGAGAAGTTTGTGCACTGCCATATAGGTTGTGGTGCTGCAGAATTGTCTTAGATTAATGTAAATACTACGGCATAAACATAGACCTACATAGTAAAGAGAGCTCATTAAAGACATTGTTTCTATTTAGACTATATTGTAAAAAGTGCAGAGACTTAGACCTACTTATTTCACTATTGTTGCTGGTGCATAAACTCAGATAAGTTGAATGCTAGTGCAAATGGAGTATCGTTGAGTACTGTGTAAAGATTACAATAGAGCTGCATTGATTTCTGATACTGATACATTGTTGTAAAGCTTGAGGAAGGTGGCAGAGACTTAGACCTGCACCTTTACTTTTTCTTCTTTTCTCCTATTATTTTAGTTGCAGATTCATCACAGAAGATGCAATCTATAGCATCTGAAGTTGGTGCCACTCTCTCTGGCAAAGAAAAAGGGAGAGGAAGAAGAAACTTCAGAGGTAGAGGAGGCAGAAACAACTCCACCAAAAGATCAGATTTGCAGTGCAAGCATTGTGGAAAGACTGGACACACATCAGATCAGTGTTGGGCTTCGTGGGACTCCATCAAAGACAGACATAACCAAAAGAAAGATGACAATAAAAACCAAGATGCTAGTAAATATTCTGATTCTGCTCATTGTATAGTTGCACATTGTAATCTTGGAATTAATGAAATGAATTCACTTTCATCTTACACAGAATGTTGGCTACTTGATACTGGTGCAACATCACACATGACTTTTAGAAAAGACTATTTTAAAGAACTTAATGAAACAATAAATGGCATAGTGTACTTTGCAGATAAGTCAAGGCTTAAACAAAAGGGAATGGGCACCATTCAACTGAAGATGCCTGGATTCCCTGATTTCTTGTTAAAGAATGTTCTTTATCTTCCAGAGTTGCAGAGAAGCCTGCTGTCCTTGGTGGAGATTCGACAGCAAGGCCATTCCATCCACATGTTTGATGGAATCGTAGAAATAAGAAATTCCTCTGACAACCAAGTCATCATGACTGAATATGAAGATGGGAAGCTCTTGAAGCTAAAGGGTTCATCTGCAAGAGTTCAGAACTATGCCTACCTCTCTCAGCATGGAAAAGGTAATTTTTCATCAAGTTTATTGTGGCATGCAAGATTTGGTCATCTGAATTATAACAGTCTTCGTTTGTTGAGAAAGAACGGTGTATTTGGTTTTCCCACCATTCCCAAAGAGAAGAACAAATGTGATGCATGTATATTAGGGAAACACAGTAAGCTGCCATTCAATGAATCTAATTTCAGAGCAAGTAGGAAATTAGAATTAGTGCATTCTGATTTATGTGGCCCAATGCCAACTCTTTCTGCTCATGGGAATAAGTATTTTATGACCTTTGTTGATGAATACTCAAGAATGTGCTGGATTTACTGTTTAAAGACAAAAACAGAAGCATTTCAAACATTCAAATACTTTCATGCATTGATAGAAAAACAAGCACAATAAAAAATTGGTACACTTCGTACTGATAATGGGAAAGAATGCACTTCAAATGCTTTTGAAGATTATCTTCACCAACATGGAATTGCACATCAGACTACAATTCCCTACAATCCTCAACAAAATGGTGTAGCAGAAAGAATCAATAGAACCATAATGAATATGGTTCGCTCAATGATGTTTTTCATGAATGTAAAACTAATGTTTTGAGGTGATGCAGTAAAATGTGCAGCCTATTTGAGAAAGAAAAGTCCCTCAAGTGCTCTTGATAACAAGACTCCACATGAAATGTGGTTTGGCCATCTCCCTTTAGTCAGGCATCTCAGAGTTTTTGGTTCCACCTGTTATGCCTTGATTCCAAAGGAGCAAAGAAACAAGCTTGGTGCTCGAAGCAGAAAATGTATTTTCCGGGGGTAGGAAGAATAATCCAAGGCATACCGTGTGTATGATGAGATAAAAAAGAAGTTTGTTATTTCCAGAGATGTCATTTTTCTTGAAACTAATAAAAATGACCAGTCCGTTGAGAGACAACTTGATCATTTGGAAAAATATCCTCATCCAAATACATATTCTGAAAATGAATATGAAATTCCAAACCTTGAAGGGGGGATTCCTATTCTGGATCAACCTTTGGAATTTCCATATGAAGCACCAACTCCCCCACATGAAGAAGTTCCTGCTACTTCACCTCAACAAGAGATTCAATTGGATGATGTGATTGAGAGAATTGGAAGACTCTCAATCAATGATGAAGCACCACCAGCTGATCAACCAGGACCATCACGGAAGATTCCTAAATGGGCCACAAAGACACTTGAAAGTATCCATCTGGATGAAGTCAGAAAGACAGGAACAAGAAGTTCAAAAAGACATGAAGATGGAGGAGGAGCAGATAATTCAGGTGATGACATGGATGTATCATTTGATTGTGAATTTAATTTATCTGCTAACTTTGAACCAACTTCCTTTGAAGAAGCTTCTACTCAAGTTGAGTGGAAAGAAGCTATGCAGAATGAGTATGATGCACTCATGAAGAATGGAACTTGGAAGCTGGTTGACCCTCTAGTTGGAACCAAACCAATTGGCTGCAAGTGGGTGTACAAGAACAAATACAGATCAGATGGCTCACTTGACAAGCACAAAGCGAGGCTTGTAGCAAAAGGCTATGCACAGAAGGAAGGAATTGACTATGAAGAAACATTTTCTCTTATAGCAAAATGGGCTGCCATCCGTACCTTACTCTCTTTAGCTGCTCAGAAAGGGTGGAAAGTTCATCAAATGGATGTGAAGACTGCTTTCTTGAATGGATACTTGAAAGAGAATGTCTTCATGTCTCAGCCAGAAGGCTTTGTTGTGAAAGGAAAAGAACAAAAGGTATGCAAGCTTGTCAAATCCTTCTATGGCTT